>CM032490.1:793899-952741 GCA_019059595.1 Marasmia exigua
TTTCGCCATTCGATTTTCAATTCTATTTCTATAAAGTAAAGGCTGAATGACTGACGTAACTGTAAGTCAAGTAGAGGGAAATAGAGCCTTATTTTTAAGGCAATAAGGGTGTGAAGAAGCCGTACAGGGTAATCCGCGAATCCTTACATGTTTAGAGTGAGGTGTACAGGGATCCTCCTTAGCTGTATTGTATCGTATTTATTTTTTTTTTGTTACAACCTGTTTTCCGCCTGCGGGTTGCTCATAGACTTAGGTATTTCCATAAACTAGATAGACTACAATTATCTTACTCTATGGTATAGACCTTTCTTTTAAAACGGGTTGACGGCTTAACGTGCCCACCGATACAAATAATTACTTATTCTATCCTGCAATATCCTATTTAAACTTGATCCATAGAAAATTACCAAGTCTTCTGTGGTCTTTAAACTAACGACCTCCACGATCAATGTCGTCCATGTTGTCCGGCCGGCTCGACTAGATACTAATCTTGTAATACATTCAATTAATCAATAGGGATTTTTCATATTTTCCTCCCACCCCCGCCAAATAACTATCAGCTTAAATGTGAGTACAGTATTGAAAGAGTTATCTTTTAACTCCTTACCGTTGAGGAGTTGACCTTCCAAAAAAAGGTTTTCAAAGGTTGTCTGGAAGAAATCGCTACAAGCGATAAGACCGCCTTATTGTACTGTCTGTTGCTGTTCTTGTATCATGCTTGTATTTATTTTTGTGCAATAAAGAATATCTATCTATCTTCCATCATCAGCTGAGCCACAAAATTAATACAATCATACTGGTGCAGATTTGAAAAAAGATACAAAAGACATTACATGTGCCTTATAAAATTTGAGAGTTGCCCTCGATTTCTCTGGGATCCCATCATCAGATCCTGACATGGTGACAATGGGACCAACTTAGGAGTGTGTTCTTTCAAATGAAAAAAGAATCCTGCAAATCGGTCAATAATTGACGGAGAAATCGGTGAACATACATACAGTCGAACATAGAACCTCCTCCTTTTTTGAAGTCGGTTAAATAGCCAATTACCTTGTATGTACGGACATCAGTACGCCGAATAGCGGACTGTTTACACGTGATAGTCCCTATAAGGTCGCATGCCTCAAGTGCCAATGGGCCGGGCACATAGCGAGGAGAACAGACGGCCGTTGGGGCGGAAAGGTGCTCGAGTGGAGGCCACGTACAGGAAGTCGCAGCCGTGGCGCCCCAGAAGGTGGACCGACGATCTGGTGAAGGTTGCGGGCGGCACAGGACCGATCTGTGTGGAGAACATTGGGGGAGGTCTATGTCCAGCAGTGGACGTCTATTGGCTGAAATGATGATGATAATGAGTCCCTATAACTATTACAAGTCCATAGAAGCAAATGAAAAAAAGTTGCCTTTACAAGTAATAAATAATAGATAGGAAGTTAATCGTTCGATCAAAAGAAGATACCATTTCGGATAAAACTTACAAAAGTGTTTACAAGCGATCAGTAATCCCAACTTAACCGATATAAAACTTCTTTCATTGTAAGACCTGAGCCACTCTTAGAATGCAACTCGACAGCAATCTTCTATCCTGCTTACTCGCACGAAAAGGGTCATTGTGTGAACGAGAGATGGGTATGTGAAAAGCGCGCGATTTTCGCAGATTAGCCGGCGATATTATCTGTGGCGGTTTGACGTCATGGTGGCTTATTCTGGCCGGGAAAATGAAAAGAGTGTTCTATTTTATACGTCAAAGATACCAATTTAATCAAGCCTAAAAAATTTTATAAATGCGAGTTTGAAAAAATATCTTTGAAAATGTTGAGGATCAAACGAAATAAAATATTCTGTTTGAAGTTGAAGGATACATTTATAATTACCATTATTTTAATTAGTATATTTTAAATGCTTTTATTTCATTGAAATAAAACATATCTTAATGTAAGTAGTTAATTTGTTAAGTAGGTCGGTAGGTACCTAACTTAAGATTTTTTTAATTTTTAACCGATTTAAAAAAACCGGCCAAGTGCGAGTCGGGCTCGCGCACAAAGGGTTCCGTAGCAGCAAAGTCCAAAATTACAGTTAAATCAACCTATCTCAAAAACTATAAGAGATACTTTGATCAAACCAAAAATCGTTGAAAGAGTTAATTAGCATGCATCACCTCTATTTTTTTTAGAATTTTATACCCCGTAGTTATAAAAATAGAGGGGGGGGGACATACTTTTTACGACTTTGAGAGCTGATATCTCAAAAACCGTTCACTTTAAGAAAAATGTTTTTTAGAAAACTTTATATCATTTTAAAAGACCTTTCCATTGATACCCCACACGGGTATGTACATCGAAAAAAAAAATTTCATCCCTCAGTTACATGTATGGGGGGCCCCACCCCCAATTCTTTTTTTTACTATTTAGTGTCATATTTTTGTAGCGGTTCATACAACACATATTCCCATCAAATTTCATCACTGTAGTACTTATAGTTTCCGAGTAAATCGGCTGTGACAGACGGACAGACGGACAGACGGACAGACGGACATGACGAAACTATAAGGGTTCCGTTTTTGCCATTTTGGCTACGGAACCCTAAAAAGAGGTTTTCAATTCGACATGTGTATATATTTTTTTGTTTGTTCGCCGATTACTTTGCTATTTATGAACCGATTTAGATGGCTTTTTTAGTTGGAAAGTAGATAGTCCCGGATTGGTACCATGATCAGGATCTGATGATGGGATCCTGGAAAAATTGAGGGAACTCTCAAATTTTATACACGTAATGTTTTTGTATTTTTTTTTTCAAAACTGCACCAGTATTTACGATGACTGACAGTTAATTTTCTGGCACTGCTGATGATAGGATGTCAACTCCTCAAGGGCAAGAAGTTTAAGGATTACTCTTTCAATACTGTACTCACAATTAGTTTTTTAGTTATTTGGCGAGAGTGGATGAGGGAGGCGACTTCGATAGCACCTTTTCTCAAGTGTGCCGTTATAAAATGTTATTTGAAGTGTACAAAGTGTTAAAAATATTATTTTACACTTTTTAGTTCGTGGTTTTTAAAGGCGGTTTTTTTTGAGATTTTAAACGTAATCACTAAGTATTTTATTTTCACGAAAACGTCACAGAATGTCGCACTGAACAAACCCACCACGACGTAGCTAGCTAACCGTCTGATTCACCCAAAAACTAGCACAGCTTCATTTCGTGGCAGCTTTCGTTACGCAGCGACAAAATGCTGGAACAATATCCCCCCACCCATTAGAAATCTCTCCAGCATTAGATCTTTTAAAATTAGATTCAGAGATTACCTACTAAAATCACAAAAAGATACTTAAAGAATAAGCTGTGATTTTTCCAAACTATGTCAATTGTCAATATTTTTATCTCTAAAACTTATCTGGTGATAAGTATTTACAAAGTTTATTAAGTGGCTAATATCGTATTCCATAAATTATTTGTATGTATTACTCTTTAATTTCATGTGCATATTTGATTATATAGAAATATGTATATATTTAACGAGGTTGGTGCTCGCAGTGGCAGAATTTATAACACAACGGTTTTCCACCGAGCACCTCGGCATCATGCCGAGTGGAAGCCCTTTTAGTGCTTGATTTGTTTAAATTGTGTTTCTTATTATTGTTATACGATTTGTAACCTGTATAAACACTGAATAAATATTTTTATTCTTATTCATATCGGCAGTGACAGGCAAGAGTGAACAGGCATCTTTTAGGCGAACACGTATAATCCTAGACCTCATCGTTGCTTTTCACCAGGTGCGATTGTGGTCAAGCGTAAGTATAGACAAAAAAAAAGACAAAAAATAGACACCAGTCGGGTCTAGCCATAGACAAGCACCCTAAACTGTGCCTTTTCATAGAAAGCCAAACTTGAAAAATTGCGCGAAGCCAAGAATAGTTAGTACTAGGGTGACGTGCTTTCTCAACCGCACCCGTATAGAATCTGCGTTAGGTTCATTTGGATCTCTTTCACACCTTGTGATGTTTTTTCCGAAAATGGCACATTCCACTGACTTCTAATATTTTTCAATGGGTCTAGCACAGTCATTGATTTTGAAGACTTCATTGACCTACGCGCTAAGCGGTATGTCGTATCATCTATGCCGCACACGTTCCGTGTGAATGTTCAGTCTGCCTCTATCTCAGGCCGAACCACGTCGACTGTTTAGCTCACTATGTAGGCAGCCGGCGTTCATTGACTAAAAATAAACTAAAAATAAGGTCCTTAAAGTGCATTTATTACTTATACTAATGGCCATTTTACATTATTCATGTTGTCCTCTCAGATGAAAACGGATTCAAAAATCAACTCAAAATCCCAGAATATTCCCCCGCCATATTTGTCGGAGTTTTTAGCCGACACAGATAATAAATCTCGATCGCCACTCGACGCCACCTATCGATGAGATCGCGAACTCAGCGGAAGCCACCCTTCCCGGAACTCTCAACTACAGAGTGTGGGTAGAGTACTTTTGAATGAATTTTGATGTTATAAAACACTGGAGCGTGCGTAATCTTGGTTTACCGCCATTTTGAGATTGTCGGGTCCTATTGTCCTCTTTGGTGAGGGTTTTTGACAAATTTGAAGTGGATTTAATCATTTTGTAGGGTGTGGAAATTAACAAGAGTTTTTCACTTTTTTACCAACTTTGAAAAAAGAGGAGGTTCTATGATCGACGGTGAGGGCTTCTGCCGAAAAATAAGACGCTAAAAAGCATTAAAAAATAATTTCTACTCTAAAAAACCGCCTTCAAAAACCACGAACTAATATCTAATATTTTTAACACTTCATACACTTAAGGTTAGGGCACACTAGCGACGCCAATCGATTTTAATTTTTAGCTACTAAACCGGATCTATTTTAAACAATTTCGGGGTTACAACCTCTCGGCAACCACTTTATTATACTATTTATTAAATAACCATGCACAAATGTTGGGTCTATTTTGCACGCGAAAAAATTGATTCACGCTAAAAGTGGCCGCTTATGGCGGTAATCAATTTTTCACGATTGGGCGATGGTATCGATAGTATCGATAGTTTTAAACTATCGATAGTCGTTTTATTTTCGATACTTTTGTTTATAAATTAATGGTCTAATGGTCTCTACTGAACGCGAAGTAACAGGAAAAAAAATAAGTTTCAACTCGAAATACGTAATTTACTGTGTAAAATAATTACATCTTGTATACTTTTTGATAGTTGGCAACAGTTGTGTACATCATTTTTTTTTTGTTTTTTGTTTTTGTGGGTAGTTACAATAAAAGCAAGGCTTTTAAGTTGTTTCTCTGATCGATTCGGTATCTACCTATATTCTATAAATTACTAAGACTTTAGCTTAACCTAAAGCTCTAAGTAATACTATCGAAGAATAAGGAATCGATAGTTTACTAGCCATGAACAACAATACTATTGATAGTATTGCAAGTCATCAATAATTGACTGACCGGATGGCGCAATTGGTAGTGACCCTGCCTCTTACGCCAAAGGTCGTGGGTTCGATCCCCACCCTGGACAAACATTCGTGCGATGAACACTTGTGTTTGTTCAGTGTCTGGGTGTAATATATGTATTTAAGTATATATTTGTGTTCCTCTGTTGTCTGATATCTGTAACACAAGTGCTTAAGCTACTTAGTACGGAATCTGGTCAACGTATGAGATGTTGTGAGAATTATTATTATTATTTTTAATTATGATTAATTATTATTATTAATAGTATTACACTAATTTGGGCTATCGATACTATCGATAGTCCTATCGATATCCTAACTGATTTTCGAGGTCAACTATCGATAGCGAAACTATCGATAGTTCGGCATCACTACTTCTGCAGTGCGTCGCAGACGTTCGCGGAGGCGCGTACGGACTGCTTCCGTACCATTATGCGCAAAAGGGCTGCCTCGATGGCGCGGCGGACACGGGCCAGCGGCAACAGCCTCTTCGTTGTTGTAGCGGACCGGATAAATGGTCCATTTTTAGGACACTGGAGGTCCTTACACACTCCTGTCTCCAATAATAATAATTGGATATAGGACTGTTTTTTGACCTCAGACCATGGAGTAGTTTCAGAGACGTTTGGCAACTGGAACGGGCAAGAGTGCACAGCAATGCTCTCGGCGTTTCTCGCGAGACCCTTTGACTCGGGCGCAAAATACCGCCACAGGAGCGAGAGCGGGCGAGAAACTTCGAGACATCACGAGGCGAGGCGAGTGCTACCGAGTACACTCTCGTACGAATGAGCTTGGCATCCGGTCTCGCGACAATGTAGAGAAGGAATTATATATTTTGCCGAGTCTTCTTGAATGCGAGCCCGCATTTGTAAATGAAATTTATTTCTCAAAAAATTTTAAAAATTTTATTTCCTCTGACAACAAAAGTATCCGGACTACACTCGGACACCGAACTAGGACAAATCCGGGGAAATCCGGACTGATCGCAGCCCTAGCTACAGCTAACTGAATCATGTAGATAGCTACATGAAAATTCTCTATGGAGTCTGTGTGTTGAGTTAACGAGCAAACTCGCTCGCTCGGCTGATGTATTGCACCGTACTACGGCAACTCGAATGATCCGGAATGGACAACATTTCATATTTTTAACATGTCCATATTGTTTTTTTATATGAAAATAGACATAAAATGAACAGACCCTTATTTTTTCTTTTATCAAAATTTTGCCATTTTCATACATAAAATAATTATTGAAATTCTTTATATTCTAAAGAGACGTAAGCGCCAAATGACGTCATCGGACGGCTGAATACAGCGGAATCCCTTTGCTTATCATTGCTTTACTAAAAAGGTACTACTGTCAAAGATAAAGAATACCTACTAGTGTCAACATTGTCAACGTCATTCATTCATTCAACGTTGACAAGTTGTCTTTTTTTGACAGTTGCATGTCATGGGTTTGGCATTTCGTAAATTTAAAAGTATAATGTGCTGAGCAAAGAAATATTTTACATTCTGCCGTCCGATGACGTCATCTTAAGTTTTTTAGTTTTTAATTCTTTTCTCAGTAAATAAGCAATATAAAAAATAAATAAATATATATTCAAGAAGCGGAAAAGTAAATGAAGAATTGGTATTTTTTGTTGCATATCTCAGCAATTTTGAAATGTTGTCCATTCCGGATAAAAGAACCACAGCTTGAAACTTTGTACTTATAATTATATCAAAAGTATTAAGTAGTATCAAATAACAAAGACCTGAAATGAGGGTCATTCCATTCCTCAAATACCCTCTCCTTCTTTCCTCCATAAATGTGTACCTACGTATTCGGTAAGAAAGACCGCCTCCGGTACTCACGCAGTGAAACATAGCACAGTGTTGCTTCACGCCGGTTTTCTGTGAGGCCCATTCATGCCAAAGCGTGGCTCTCCCAAGGTCATAGCTCCTTTTGAAGTCAGTTGAAAAATATCAATCCCGGGCAAAACCGCGGCTAACAGCTTACGTCGTAAATTATAATTACCCACATATAATAATATATGTGCGATCAGCTGCCAACTGTCGCTCAGGACTCGAACCCGAGACCGCGCGTATAAATAGCTGCGACCTCGCGCAGATTCAGAGTTTAATGAAATATCTCTGCGAACGAAATGATTGATAGGCATAACAAATTATAAATGAATGAAAATGGCTTACGGATTATTTTAAATAATAATAATATCCTCCAACCGATTACGGATATGGCGGCCAATCCCAACGATCAGCCACGTACACAGGATGTATTGTGTTTGCGCAAACACAAGTGCCGCGTGGTCCCCGGCAGAGTAGAATAGACCACCCTCACTCTTACCGAGGTGTTGTAAAAGGCGACTAAGGTAAAGCTGCTGGCATGATCATCAGCACCCAGAGAAGGAAACTCTGCATTTATATCAAAACCCTCGCCAACCCGTCTGCCAAGCGTGGTGAGTATGGCAATTACCGCTCATGTGATTGAGGGAGGCCCGTGCCCCAGCAGTGGGGACTTAAATGGGCTGACGATGAAACACAAGTGCACTCTCTATTACCTTACTCAAATTCCAATGGGACACCAGCGTGACACGACCGGAGAGGGATTGGGCGCAGGACCAACGGCTTAACGTGCTTTCCGAGGCGCGGGGGTACAAGATCGCCAACTTCCAGACTCCGGGCTGTCACTAAGAATTTCTTACCGTAAATTTAAGTACACATTTTTGACTTGACCCGGGGATCGAACCCGGCACCTCTAGCGCAGCCGTCGCTTTATAGTGCGACCCAATAACCACTACGCCACCGAGGGAGTACTATTAAAAAAACAGCATATTCCTACGATGGACCCATTATCACCAATGTTATGATCTGATGATGGGATCTCAGAAGATTAATTTCAAATTGAGCTTTTCTTTATGGAGACCTCACAATCCTTGATTTCTTCAGCAGCGAAAGAATAGCGCATGCCAATAAGTACCTGAAACAAAGTGAATATATCTTTAAATACCAATTTAATTAATAAAATATGTGCAAAATAGTGCACAGATGTAAAAAAAAAATGTTACTATTTAGTACCACAATAGATAGAATTTGCTAAAGCAATATGGACACTACAACCTGTGCAGATAAAGAATGGGATCAGAAATGCTCACTATTTGCGTCTATACTCGCACCCCACGAGTGCGTGTATAGACGCAAATAGTGTGCGAGCGAGAAGTGAATAGATGCGCCGCCATTTCTGATTCCATTCTTTATCCGCACAGGTTGTACGAACAAACACTTGAATGACCCACGCACACAGACGCACACTTTACACGGATCCTAAGGTCCCATCGGAGTACAATCGTAGGAACTTACCTTACTTTCTTACCGTGGGAGAGCCAAGCTTCGGCATGAATGGGCCGGCTCGACCTGAGTGATACCACGGCCTCACAGAAAACCAGCGTTAAAGCAGCACTGTGCTGTGTTTCGCTGCGTGAGTGAGGGTACCGGAGGCCTAGGATGGATAGGGGGGTTTAAAGGTTGGTAGCGCGCTTGTGACTCCACTGGTGTCGCGGGGTGTCCATGGGCGGCGGCAATTGCTTACCATCAGGTGATCCGTCTGTTCGTCTACCTACCTATTACATAAAAAAAAACTAAACACAGGGTTGTCGGTTTTACTCCAGTGCAGCAAATTTTAAGTGCATTATTTACTTATCAATTATAGAAGTTTGACACATTCTAATAATAGTTGATATTTTATAGCAATCTTATGCGATTTATTCTTAAGTAAATAACACACTTAAAAATTTCATCTTATTTGATTAAGCAGTCTCATCTTAACTGGTGGTCAAATATTTGTAATAATATTTCCACTGGATATTGTAAATATACCTACAATATTGATGAGACTATCGACAGCTCATGTCGAATCAAGCACTTACAAATTTAGTCGACTTAGTAACGCGTTCAGTGGTATAATTGGTAGTACATTCACCCGGATTGTGGAAGGTGTGGGTTCGAGTCCCGCCTGAACACGAGATGAAATTTTTAAGTGTGTTATTTACATTCTAATAACGTATGTATAATGATATGTACCATAATTCGTTTAATATTATCTAAGAATATTCGCTTTATAATATTTCCAGTTACACAATTTTCGGGCCACGCTACAAATAGACCGCATCGTTTGATTCCATTGCTATGTTTGACTGAACGTCACACTCCCGCCATTTCCTGTTTGACATCTCATGTCAAACATTTTTGCTCTTCGCGCCATTTCCTAAACGTGACGTTTGCTGTCACCGCTGATCCGCTGTTCCGAGCGAGAAGTAAGGGTGACCATTTAGGAACTGGTTTAGATTTTTACGTTATTTTCTCCCCAGGTTAATTTTGTTGCTCGCACGAACTTAACTTATTCCGGCAATATCAATGAAAACCCACCGTGGGAGAGCCATGCTTGCGAATAAATGGGTCAGCTGGACGGAGTGATACGGCTTCACACAAAAACCATGAAGAAGCAAGCGTGAAGCAGCGCTTCTGTTGTATTTCGCCGAGGGTGTGAGAGTACCTTTGAGCGCGTTAAAAGTCCAGTGGCTCGATTTCCCTGCCGTTGAGTTTATCATTCATTATTAATGGATAAAGCGGATGTAAATAAACTTTTTATCCTCCAGAAGAAATGTATCCGTATTATTGTCAATGTAACAGAGATGGAAAGTTGTAAACCACATTTTATACACTTAAAAATTCTAACTTTGACATCCTTATATATCTTTGAATTATTCAAATTAGTCCGTAAAACCCTGATAATTATACTAAAAAAGAAGATGTAATACCCCAATCGCATGGCCTAAGACCCCATAATAAATTAGCCACACCTTTCACAAAGTTGCACTTAGTAAGATCAGGTACCGAGCACATGTCAATAAAAATATATAACAAGTTACCCAAAGATATTAAAAGTATTGCTAAAGATACCGATTTTTTTATAAAATTAAAAGAATATCTTTTGCAAAATGCCTACTACAGTCTGAATGAATATTTGAACCCTTAAAATATATTATAATTTAATATTTATACATAAATTTATCTACTTCATTTTAATTCGATTGCTATTAGACATTTAATATAATTATATAATAATTAAGAGGAAATGTAAATGTTATGCTATTATTTTTATATTATTATTTTCATTGTGATACCCTTTGCAGGGTTCATTTGAGGACATTATGCTATTTTTAAGACCTGTATACCAAATGAAACAATAAAGATTTATGATTATGATTATGATTAACTAATGAAAGATTATACCGTCTCCGCGAATCCTCGCGTTAACTATTTCTGGTCACCTCACCCGTCACCGGTGATGGACGATTCCGGGCGAGTAATCGATGTGATATCGAATACCGAATCGTCCTAATTCGCTAATCGATGCGATCAGTCACCGGCCGCAGCTGCCGCCATTACGCGAAGAAAAAGTTAAAAATAACGTCGAATTGATTGCGTTATCATTTTTATTATTTTTTAGGCAATTAGGATGATGTAAAGGATACTTTTATTGGGTATATTTTTTATGTGAAAGGTGGCATACCGGCTGACGAATTACCTGATGGTAAGAGACTGCCGCGGTCCATAGACCCTTGTAACACCAAGCGCCCAATTTTATGAAAAAACATGTCGGATGTAGCATGAAATCCATACAAAAAGACTATGTTTTAGTGATATATTGTCGTATGATGATAAATGTCACGAGCCCGAGAATTGGGCTCATAGAGCCCAATTAAACTACCTGAGATATCACAACTTTAAAATCACATTATTTTGGGCAAACCCAAAACGCTCCATACAAATGGCTACTCAGATGTGACGTCACAGCTAAGTATTTTGTATGCATTTCATTTGAATTTTGTATGGTAGCTATAACAAATGTTTCGTTTATGTCAATGGTTCTTTTATAATAATTGGTGCAAATTGTATGGATTATTCAATGGTATATTTATTTTTTAATAATTTCATACTTTTAAAATGGACTTGCCCATGAATCTTTGAATGACCATAAAACCGGCTAGACGTTATATTTTTAATTGAGATTTTTTGCTATTGGCACATATTGACGTATATTTTGATAATAATTAAATTAAATACTAATTCTCACAACATCTCATATGTTGACCTGATTCCGTACTAAGTAGCTTAAGCACTTGTGTTACAGATATCAGACAACAGAGGAAAACAAATATTTACTTAAATACATATATTATACCCAGACACTGAACAAACACAATGTTTGTCCAGGGTGGGGATCGAAACCACGACCTTTGGCATAAGAGATAGGGTCACTACCAATTGCGCCATCGGGTCAGATAAAATATTTATATTTTGTAAAATCTTTAGCTTAGTCATATACCCTATTATCTTCGGCTAGAGCCATATTAATTAAAAAACGAAATGAGGGCGGATCGCTAGCTACACCTAATGGCTGGCGCTTTGTATGCACCCGTCTCTTGGATGTGTCCCACTCCCGTGTCGCAACCCGGATTATATATAGCGCTAATTACCACGTCCGTCCGTCGCATAATCTAATCGGAGTATCAGTTCAGGAAGGGCTCAAATCTGATCACCAACTAAATTCACTTTACTCGCCGTTAATCACGACAAGAATTTTTTGGCGTGTGGTGAATACAGAATAGATGTATTTATAAAACTATGGGTGTCTATGGGCGGTGGCATCCGTCTACTCGTCTGCCGCCTATCACATAAAAAAAAGGTGACGGGTAGGGCACACTAGCGACGCCAATTGAATTACTTGAATTGTTAGCAACGAATCTTTTTAACAATTTCCAAGCTGCAGCCTCTTGGAAAACACTTATACTATTTATTTAATAATTACATTTAACTTTTGGGTCTGCTTTTGTATTCGAAATTTGAATTATCGCCAAAAACGGCCACTTATGGCGGTAATCCAAATTTTGAGTGCAAAATCAAATCAAAAAGTATCAGCATCAGCAACCCACACTCGTCCACTGCTGGACATAGGTCTCCCCTAATGCACGCCACTGCTGCCGATTTTCGGCCACTCTCATCCAGCCCACACCAGCCAGCCTTCGAATGTCATCATCCCATCTTGTCGCAGGGCGTCCTACACTACGCTTACCGAGTCGCGGTCTCCACTCAAGAACTTTACGGCTCCAACGGCTGTCAGTTCTGCGGCTAATATGACCAGCCCACTGCCACTTCAGTTTGCTAATTCGGTGGGCTATGTCGGTGACTCTGGTTCTCTGTCGGATTAAATCATTTCTGATGCGGTCCTTCAGAGATACTCCGAGCATAGCCCTTTCCATAGCTCTTAGAGCGACTTTGAACCGGTGGACTAGTCCAGCCGTGAGTGTCCACGTCTCGGCACCGTAAGTCATGACCGGAAGGACGCACTGGTCGAAGACTTTCGACTTAAGACTTTGAGGGATGGGTGACGAGAAGACTTGACGAAGTTTACCAAATGCTGCCCAGCCTAGCTGAATTCTTTTTTTTATTTATTTCTGGCAAACTTTACAGCATTTCTATTGGCTTCTCTCTCGAAGTCTAATCTAATATTTATAAATGAATAAAACAAATCGTAGTCACTGAGATAAAGAAATATATTATTATTATGTTACAAAAAAAAAGGAAGATTGGTGTCGTTAGTTAGGGCTACCCGTCACCTAAACAAGTTAATAATAATAATTCTCACAACATCTCATACGTTGACCTGATTCCGTACTAAGTAGCTTAAGCACTTGTGTTACAGATATCAGATAACAGAGGAACACAAATATATACTTAAATACATGTATTACACCCAGACACCGAACAAACACAAGTGTTCATCGCACGAATGTTTGTCCAGGGTGGGGATCGAACCCACGACCTTTGGCGTAAGAGGCAGGGTCACTACCAATTGCGCCATCCCGTCAGTCTACAATTGTTAACTACAATTAACTACAATTAAATACAAGTTAACTACAATGTTTTGATAGCTCTTGTTTGCATGGGCTCAAAGGAAAGATGAGTGAATGAATCCACATCGCATTCAGTGAGCTACCGAGTGGAACTATCACCCCGCCTCGGTTCGCTCCACGTCCGGAGTTATTTCCCACCGATACCGATACGTTGAATTATCTGTTTTTGCTAGTCTGGTGAACTCACTGGGTGGATAGGCTCAAGCTCTAACCAGGTATTTTGATAGATTTATTTATTTAAAACTGTATGAGTAACGCCACCTTAGTTTTGTTTGTGGAACTGTTTAGATTTAAGACTAGACCTGGCTAAATCATATCTTTCAAAAGTATGGAACATTTATTTCAAAAGATTGGATCAGTGCAAAGATGCGGAACAGTGAAACACATCATTTGGAACATCGACTCTTCCGCTCATTCGGCTCACTCGGATCATTCAGCTCATTCGGCTCACTTGGATCATTCAGCTCATTCGGCTCACGTGGATCATTCAGCTCATTCGGCTCACTTGGATCATTCAGCTCATTCGCCTCACTTGGATCATTCAGCTCATTCGCCTCACTTGGATCATTCAGCTCATTCGGCTCACTCGGATCATTCAGCTCATTCGGCTCACGTGGATCATTCAGCTCATTCGGCTCACTTGGATCAGTTTAAAATAGATCCGGTTTAGTAGCTAAAAATTAAAATCGATTGGCTTCGATAGTGTGCCCTACCCGTCACCTTAAGCGCCAACCAGGTAGTTTGATAGATTTATTTATTGGCAACCATATTAGTACCGCATCTGTTATGTTGGTGGAAACTGTTTGGCTGCGGTAGTATTTGCAGACGGCTACGACTTAAGACCATCAAGAGAAGAGCGTACTCCTTTCGTAAAAGGCCGGCAACGCCTCAGAGGCCTCTCTGCTTTTTAACTGACTTCAAAAAATAAGAGGTTCTCAATTTGACATGTAAATATATATTTAAAAAAAAATGAGACACTAAAAGGCTACAAAAAAAAATCTGCAAAAAAAACCGCCTTCACTTTTTAGATCGTGGTTATTGAAGGCGGTTTTTTTTTGCAGACATTTTTTTTAGTCATAGGTGGCAGACGAGCAGACGGATCACCTGATGGTAAGCGATTGCCGCTGCCCATGGACACCCACGACAACAGTGGAGTCACAAGTATGCTGCCATTTCCACTCGGTGTACGTAGAAATAGTAACCCGCAATAAATAGTCACCCAAGGTGGCTATCCATACATACGAATATACAGACACGACACGTGAAGTTATCCTTTTTGTACTATGAACCGTCTTTACGCAAAAAGAAAACGAAAAAATAAACTTTAGGTAAGCACTTATAAAGTTTATTTTTTCGTTTCATATGTGTATATGAGTAAGTAATCTACCACTGGTTCGGAATGTCGATTTCTAGTGTAAACGTGTGTAACTCTTTACTATAACGACTCAGTGATCCGACTCAGGCATATGATACACTGTTCCGAATCTCTAATGTACGCAACGAATGTATCATCATTCGACTTAAATGGATCTTGAGTCTGAGTGAGCCGAATGATCCGAATGAGCTGAATGATCCGATGAGCCGAATGAGCGGAATGAATGACGGATCTATCTGAGAGTCGATGTGCCAAATGAAGCGTTTCGCTGTTCCGCATCTCTGCACTGATCTAGATGCAAATATTCCAATCTTTTGAAAGATACGTTTTGGCTAGGTCTATTCTATTGAGGAAACACCTAGTTCCATTTCAATTCTATGTGTAAAACACAAGTGCTATTTTTGCACTGCGTGGGGTGACTTACCTGTCGCCGTCTGTACATAAGGTGTAAGGTTACATCCCGACCAATTACAAAACTCCCCTTACAATCGAATGGCAAATGAAATTCCAGAAGTGCGGCATATTTCACGCCTCCATTGTCGTCGGAATTGCTCGCTATCGTAAATCTAGCCCTAGACAAGACGCGAAAATTACGGATAAATTTAATCTACACAAAATCGGACGGTTTTATGCGTCTCTTTGTAAGAGTCTAAAATTGTGGAATGTGTAATTCCACTCACTCATTTCGTTTTAGGGTTCCGTAGTCAAATAGTCTGCTCGTCTGCCACCTATGACATAAAAAAAATGGCAAAAACGGAACCCTTATAGATTTGTCATGTCTGTCTGTCTGTCCGTCCGTCCGTATGTCACAGCCACTTTTGTCTGATGTTATAAGAACTATAATATTGAAACTTGGTAAATAGATGTAATTTTTTTAACCGCATTACGATTTTTACTCAAAAATAGTAAAAAATTTTTTAGGGGGTACTTAAAACTGAAACTATGATTGTTTTTTCATCAAATCAATACGTGTGGGGTATCTATGAATAGGTATTTAAAAATGATTTCAATTTTTTTTTTTTTCTAAACTTAATACTTTACGTAAGAGCTGCTCCCAAAGGGGTAAAATGAACCTCGTCTCTCTCTCTCGCCTCTACAATGAACTCCTGATAAATAATTATAATTCTATAGATATATTTAATGACAACCTGCCAAGTTTCAAACGGGCAGCAATAAAAAATATCTCCAAAAGTGTATAATTTAGACCAATATAGCCGCACGTTACTTGTAATATTATTAATGATTATTTTAAGATCTGCGGTTTGCTTTTTTAAATAGACATTTTTATTTAGTCTCATTGCTTTTGATGTCATAATGTGTACACATGTTTTTGGGATAATTTCTGAACTGAAAATATTTAATTTGTTAATTTTGATGCTATTTTGATGTTATTCTGTTTTTTGTGCAATAAATAAATAAATAAAATGTGTGTCTCCCACCGTACGTAAAGAGTACCGCCCACCTTACCTACAACCTGGATTAGGCCTGAGGGTACCGAAGGCCTCATCCGGGGTAAAGGGACTCACGCAGCGAAACACAGCACAGTGCTGCTTCACGCCGGTTTTCTGTGAGGCCGTGGTATCACGAATCATAGTTACACGTTTCAGAAACCCACTAGATACTAATTTAAAGCACAGCATAGTCCCAGTACATAAATTAATAATAAATTAAATTAAATGAATATTTCACAACATCACATACATTGATCTGACTACGAGATAGGTAGCTCAAGCACCTGTGTTACGGATAGCAGAATCAACAGTGGAATTACAAATATATATACATAATTTTCTTTTGTAAATTCATACTTATAATACATACAAATACCCAGACCAATACAAACAATGCACACAAATGTTTGTACTGTGCGGGGATCGAACCCGCAACCCTTGGACCAGAGGCAGCGTTCACTACCACTGTACCAAACGGGTCGTCAAAATACAGCACAGTGCTGCTTCACGCCGGTTTTCTGTGTTCCCTCCAAAATCGTGAACGCTGACCGAGCCCTAGGGCTACGGTCACGCCCCCCATGCATCATCCTTTGAATGAGTCGCTTTTGTCTCTCGCTCTAATGTCGAACGCATATTTTGGGGGAACTCCCGGTGCGGTCCCTGCGCTTGACAGTCGAGGACATAAATTGTGTATTAAGCGACCCACTCCGGATCATTTGCTTCAGAATCTCTTGGTCTTGGTTCCAAGAAAAACTTAGCAATTTATTTCATACTAGTGGCCCGCCTTTGCTTCGCTTCGGTAATTTAATATTAAAACAAAACATTTAAAAATTGTATTTTTCTATTACGAACTTCATTTAACCAACACACTTAAAAATTTCATCTCGTGTTCATTCGGGACTCGAACCTATACCTTCCACAATCCGGGTGAATGTTCTACTAGACCACTGAACGAGTTACAAAGCCGACGAAATTTGTAAGTGCTTGATTCGACATGAGCTGTCGATAGTCTCGTCAATACTGTAGGTATATTTACAATATCCATTGTTAATATTATTGCAAATATTTGCCAGTTAAGATGAGACTGCTAAATCAATAGTTGATATTTTTTATAAAAAAATTAAGTGTTTTTTAGATTTTCGCGTTGCATTATAACTATAATGTATAAATACGGGGATTAACACGATATTTATTATGTGAAACAACATTGTGTACTCAATATTTGGCTCGACGTTTCGGCTACGTTACAGCAGCCGTGGTCACGAGCGGACTGGATTCACCGTTGTACTTTTTTAAAAATGTCTCGCTACAATCAATACAAAATCTATTGGCGGCGCTAGTAACGTCGATTCGTCACCTATCGACTAGTAGGCCGTGGGACTTCACACGGATTCCTTTTAAAATTTAGAAAGTTGCTTGCAAATTATTGGTAAAGTTTTTTTGGTATAATCATAGTATGTAGGGTTTATAACCAGTAACTGGATCTCGACCTATGATATACCAAAAATAACCAGTAACTGGATCTCGACCTATGATATACCAAAAATAACCAGTAACTGGATCTCGACCTATGATATACCAAAACCTGCAGGTTCTGTTGCGAGGACGAGGAAACGATTATCCACGTCCTCGGCGAGTGCATAGCGCTGCACCGCTGCAGAAGCCGGCACCTGGGAGCACACATGATCTCAGCTGACGAGATCAAGAGCTCCCCCATCAGCTCCATTTATCCTGGAGCTGGAGCTACATGAGGTGCTGTAATAGGTTACGGGGCTGCCACAATAGATCATCTACTGGTCGCAGTGGCTATGAGACGCAGGGCTCACCCCATTTCTATCAAATAAAAAAAAAATCACTAAAAATATAAGCCTTGATCACCTGGACAGTAATAAGGAATCGATTGATGCCTCAATCATCACAATCGGCTGAGTAGTTTAGGCAGAATCTTGGAACATACACTACATCATCATCATCAGCCCATTTAAGTCCCCACTGCTGGGGTACGGGCCTCCCTCAATCACATGAGGGGTAAATGCCATACTCACCACGCTTGGCAGACGGGTTGGCGAGGGTTTTGATATTAATGCAGAGTTTTCCTTCTCTGATACACTACATACATACATTTTACAGTGGGAGAGCCACGCTTCGGCATGAATGGGCCGGCTCGACCGGAGTAATACCACGTCCTCACAGAAAACCGGCGTGAAGCAGATCATGCGCTGTGTTTCGCTGCGTGAGTGAGGGTACCGGAGGCCCAATCCAGGGGAAGGGGGGTTAAAAGGTAAGCAGCGCACTTGTGACACCACTGGTGTTGCAGGCGTCCATGGGCGGCGGTAATCGCTTACCATCTGGTGATCCGTCTGCTCGTCTGCCACCAATATCATAAAAAAAAAACATACATAGACTGCTACAATCATATGTAAATAATAAATAAATATTTCACAACATCACATACATTGATCTGACTCCAAGATAGGCAGCTCAAGCACCTGTGTTACGGATATCAGAATCAACAGTGGGATTACAAATATATGTATAGATATAATACTTTTTATTTTTATTATAAGTAAATAACACACTTAAAAACTTCCTAAACACGAGATGAAGTTTTTAAGTGTGTTATTTACTTAAGAATAAATTGCAAAAGATTGCTATAAAAAATATCTACTTTTGATTTAGCAGTCTCATCTTAACTGGTGGTCAAATATTTGTAATAATATTTCCACTGGATATTGTAAATATACCTACAATATTGATGAGACTATCGACAGCTCATGTCGAATCAAGCACTTACAAATTTCGTCGGCTTAGTAACGCTTTCAGCGGTCTAATTGGTAGAACATTCACCCGGACTGTGGAAGGTGTGGGTTCGTGGGTCCGCCTGAACACGAGATGAAGTTTTTAAGTGTGTTATTTACTTAAGAATAAATTGCAAAACATTGCTATAAAAAATATCTGCTAAAACCATAACCCTTCTTTTTTGGCTTTGCCGTAGTCGGGTAAAAAAGACTTATGGACTCAATCGCGAGCCGACGGATCACCTGAAGCGATCGCAGCGACAACTGTAGACGCACGCACAAGTGCACTGCCAACCTTTTGACCCCCCTTCTCAATACTTCCCTGTTACCCCTGTTACCAATATAATACTTCCCTGTTACCAATATTTACACACCTGCTTGCAGACTGAACACATAAACTCGATACCATTATTAGTGTCACTTTGTTGTCCGTCTGTCTGTTTCAAAATCAAAATCATAATCAAAAATGTCTTTATTCAATTTAAGTCCATACAGAACATTTATGAATGTCAAATATTATGTAATCTACCGCTGATTCGGAATGTCAATTTCTACCGAGAAGAATCTGCAAGGAACTCAGTAGTTACTCTTTTCAAATAATATGGTAATTACAATATTCATTCTTATACAAATTATGATTACAGTGACAGTATGATATACAATGCTTATAATCAATATCGTTTAGATAAATCGTCAAAGAAAAATTATGAAATGAATTATACATTAGAGGACAGGCGAAGACATCAACATGTCCAAGAATCCTTATCATTCAAATAATCATCTACTTTATAGTAGCCTTTCTGCATTAGGCAGATTTTTACATGCAACTTTCTCTGTCAAGACCCTTTATCTCAAGAACGCGTGAACGTATCAAGCTGAAATTCTCATGAAATACTCAGGTATATTGTCCCTTTAAGCTGTGAAAATATCAAACTTCTAAGCCAAGCCAATCAAAAGATACAGCCGATTATGTCGATATTTTCAACAAATTTTCGACACTCGCGAAGGAATCAAAACCTATAGGGTACTTCCCGTAAACTCAGACAGAATCTTGAAATTTGGCATGAAGCGTTGTCATATAATGCAAATATAGGAAAATTTGCGAAAATTTTTTTTTTTTAGTTATATAATGTAATAAAAATATTTTATAAAATGAAACTTACTACCTTATTTCTCACGAATGAATAAAGGTATCAAATTGAAATTTATACTAAATGCTTAGGTCTACTGTCCCTTTAAGCTGTGAAAAAAAAAAACTTCCAAGTTAACGCGATCAAAAGATACAGCTGTTTATACCGGTACACTTCGATTGTAAACCGCTATGTTTGTACGGCGGAACCCTCGGTGCGCGCGTCAGACTCGCACTTGGCCGCCAGCTTTTTTAAGAGACCTAATGTGTACCACACGTATTTATTTGCCAATAAATGATTGTTTTTTTGGGCCTCTGGTATCCCTACTCTACGAAACAGCACTGTCACACGCCGCGGTTTTTTGTGAGGCTGTCGTATCACATGTGATATAACTTCGGTCAAGCTGGCTCATTCATGCCGAGGCGTGGCTCTCCCACAGTTATACTGTTATTAGCAGGCAAACTTACATGGTGATTATAAATTTAGTCACGCCAGTTAGCAGAACGACCGATTAATGTTAGTTAGTTTTAATGTTTGTTAACTCCATTATATTTTGAACTCTTAGTTTAAGGGGCCGCGCCGGCGAACGCTTGGTGGTAGACGATGGACGGACACCCGCGACATCAGAGTGGAGTTACAAGTGCCATGCCAACCTTCCCCCGGATGGGGCCTCCGGTGGGGACCGGAGGGTTCACTAACGCAGCGAAACACACCACAGTGCTGCTTCATGCCGGTTTTCTGTGATGCCGTGGTATCACTCCGGTCGAGCCGGCCCGTGGCTTGTGGAAGCGTGGCTCTCTCACGGTTAAATATTGTCAAAAGTCTGGATTCCAGTGATTCAAAAATGTAATAACCGGAAAACTAAACAAATTGTCGTAAACGGCCAGACACCACTATGAGTGTTGTGTGTCGAGAACAGGAGCGAGAAAATAGTGAGTTAGTGAACAGTGGTACCGCAGGTGCGCGTAGTAAAAGACTGCGAAGGAGGGTAGACCGATTTGTCTGCCAGTAACATCTTACCCGCAAACACTTCAGTAACTCCGTGATCATGGCGCTTGCAACAGTGCCGAAATATCGGAAACTCAAAAATAAGGTAGGTACATGGTAGAAATCCCGTAAATAACTATTCTAATTTTCATAGAGAGAGAGCGAGATGTTCGAGGGCGACATTGTCCTTGGGCGGCGATGATCATTCACCGTCAGGTGTGCTGCATGCTCTTTTGTTTATAATGTAAAAAAACCAATGAGCAGTTTTCCAGTAGGTATTTATAAATTTCCCAGTGATTCGCTAGATGGCGCAATCAGTCCCTGTAAATGTTAGGTGTGGTATGATATTTCATGTGGACCCTAATTTATGGGAAAATTGTTTTAGGTTTTTTACATTAAATATCTTAATACTTCGCAGTTAATGTGTATTTTTAGTGATATGTACATTTTAAATGACAGGGAGTGATTCAAAACTAAACTTTTCATTAACAAGTAAAATATGTATTTTACTTGTTTACTTTTTATCTCCATTTTCTTATGGGTAAAATAAAGTTAAATATGGCAGGACCGTAAATGTCATGATGATGGTTGGTTTATCAAATATTTCATAACTATCATAGACAAAAAAGGAACTTTTAATTGATAGTGAGAGTAGCGTCATCTGGTGTTGCTTTTAGAAACCACCCGAAAATACCTACTGAAAAACTGCTCATTAGTGAATGAGAGTAGAGGCTTTAGACATTGCGCGGAATCCCGTTTTATTAAACTCGCTAGACGTGTGCTCACACGTTTATCACTCGTCATAAAGAGGTAGGTACTTGCTCTTGGGTGGAGGGGAATCTAATTGAAAATTACAAGCTACATAAGTATTTGATTTTTTTAAATGTGATACGGGACAGACGAGCAGACGGATCACCTTATAACGGACGGTAAGCGATTGCCGCCGTCCATGGACACCCGCGGCACTAGTGGAGTTACAAGTGCGCTGCAAACCTTTAAACCCCCCTTTCCCGCGCATTGGGTCTCCGGTAACCTCACTCACGCAGCGAAACAGCACATTGCTGCTTCACGCCAGTTTTTTTGTGAGGCCGTGGTATCACTCCGGTCGAGCCGGCCCATTCATGCTGAAGCGTGGTTCTCCCACTTTTTTCTCTCTGCAAATCGATTAATAATTGGCGGAGAAATCGGGGAACATAGATAACAAAATAAAAATATAAATACATAGAACCTCGGTTAAAAATTAAGTTAAAATTTTGCAAGGGGAACTCTTTGTCAATATTTTTGTCTATGTCATTCATTCGATTGTTATTTTTTATTTTAAAGAGGATTTTGTTAGAAAAAAATAGATTTTTCATCATCACACATATACAGTGCGACCACAATCAGAAGGCTGTTCAGTGACATTGACAGGGGGCGTTGTAAAATATACTTTCTATGTGAAAATGTCAAAATTAAATTTAAAATTTAAAAAACCCCCGACTTATACTTGGATTTGAAAATTGTCACAATAAATATATTCTGCTACTCTAGCCCTTTTATATGATACCCATATTGTGGGAGTTGTGTCAAAACACAAAATCCATATCTTTGTGACAGCGGCCATCTTGGATTGATTTTTATCCCTCCCCTCTCATTCATATTTCAAACAAAAAAAAACAACCAAAATCGGTTTTTTCGTTCGAGAGCTACGATGCCATAGACTGACACACAGACAGACACGTCAAGCTTATAACATCCCGTCGTTTTTGCGTCGGGGGTTAAAAATAGCGTTCGTTCCGACTTTTACCACGTGCCAAAAAACCTTGATAGGACTTCACATCGGTCAGGTGTCACCCCTTAACGGATGACCCCAACTGTCCGGTTTCCATAAGCCATGACCGTAACCACGTTCTCCATGGTTGCAGCCGACTGACTGTACGCCAACCTTTCAGGTCATCGACACACTAATTAACTTCATCAACGACCGCGTCACGTGGGGACACGTGGAGTGACAACATACTGCACGACAACATATGCAGGCATTTGCAATTAAAAACTTTAAGGGTAGGTAGGGCACACTTGAGACGCACATTGATTTTAATTGTTAGCAACTAAACCAGATACCTTTTTAACAATTTCGAAGCTGCAGGCTCTCAGAAAACACATAAACTATTTATTTAATACTTATACTTAACTTTTGGGTCTGCTTTTGTGCTTGAAATTTGAATTACCGCCAAAAACAGCGTTATTATGTTATGGCGTTAATCCAAATTTCGAGTGCAAAATCAAATAAAAAAGTACTGCACCATGATTAAATAAATACTATCAATGTTTGCTTAGAGACTCCCGATGCGTAATTATTTATAAAATTAAAAAATGAAATTGAAAATTTAAAAAACCCCCGACGAAAAATTAAATTGAAAATTTAAAACATAAAATCCAAATCTTTGTGACGGCGGCCAACTTGGATCGATTTTTATCCAACATAGCTAAGAACACTCCCTCTTTATTCATCTTTCAAACGAAAAAAACAAAATCAAAATCGGTTCATTTGTTCGGGAGCTATGATGCCATAGACGTCTGTATAAGGCATCATAGCTCACACAGACACGTCAAACTTATCACACCATAACACCCCGTCGTTTTTGCGTCGGGGGTTAAAAATGGCCCTTGACATATATTTTTACATCAAGCCACGCTTCGGCATGAATGGGCCGGCTCTACCGGAGTGACACGACGGCCTCACAGACAACCGGCGTGAAGCAGTCGCTGCGTGAGTGAGGGTACCGGAAGCCCTATGCGAGGGAATGGGGGGTATAAAAGTTGGCAGCGCGCTTTTGTAACAACGAAGACCCAGTACCATACACTCTCAGACCCAACACAAAAATCTGTTTCATTAATATACATTTCAAAGAATGTGAAGCAGCACTGTGCTGTGTTTCGGTGCGTGAGTGAGGCTACAGGAGGCCCAATCCGGGGGAAAGGGGGGATTAAAGACAGCACACTAGTGACTCTACTTGTGTTGCCGGTGTTTATGGACGCCGGCAATCGCTTACCATCAGGCGATCCGTCTGCTCGTCTACCACTGGCACACACCACAGTCACACATCACTTAAAAATAAATTGGAACAAATGAAGATTTTTTTAACTGTGAAACTTTGTTTTCATATGCGTTGGATATGTGTGTTAGGTATATATTTTTTCTGAAAACTGTAATTTCAGTCCGAATTCGGGTTGCACCTGTGGCGGCCCTTTCGTCTTTGCGCGACTAATGAAAACTCCTGAAGTGTCAAATTTTTACAATTGGTAGAAAATTATAATAATGTGATAGGTAGCAGACGAGCAGACGGAGCACCTGATGGTAAGCGATTGCCGACGCCCAAGGACAAAATTCAAAAGTACTTTATTTGCATAGGCTTATATACAGCTCTTACAAATCGTCATACATGAAAAAATATAAATTATAGCTATGTATATTATACATGTAATTAAAAATATAAGTCGACACAAAAGTAAAGTGGGACTACTGGCTCCCAACCGTCTTAGTTGGAATAAGGAAGGTACGGTGGAGCCTCGGCGCCGGCCGCGACTCTTGTGTCGACCGTCTACGCGCACTAGATTTGCCGAGCACGCACCTACCACCCGTGCTCTTCGTCTAATCGGCGACATGCTTGCCCAAGACTGGGATATTGACTTGTTTGCTGATAGCTTCGCCATGCTATGTTATAGAGCTCTTCTGTATGTAATTAAGGATAGTTTATAGATGTAGATTTAATCTTATGTAATTTGACATTGTACTATCTTAATTGACATTGATTTCCTTTCTATTTATTTGACATTTACTATATATAATCTGATATTGTACTATTCTGTTTGACATTAACTTCCTTTTAATTGAATTGGCATTTATTATATTTTATTTAATTTGTAAATTTTATTGTACTGACTCGTTTTAAGACTGACATGAATATTTTTGTTTACAATGTAATTATTGAATTGACTTGTGTGCGCTTTGGTAGCTAGCTGTAAGCATACTTGTATAATTGAATAAATAAATAAAAATAAAAAAAATAAAATAAAAAAAATATACTAAGAAATTAATAAATATAATGTGATTCTACCACCGGAATCGGAAAGTTGATTCTGACGAGAAGATCCGGCAAGAAACTCGCCAGTTACTCTTTTTAATCACCAAAATTTTTTTAAGTACAGTATCATGGGTGTAGGCGAACAGTTTATCATTTCCACAAAGTCTTGTCATTTAAGTAATCATTAACTGTATAATAGGCTTTTGCCATTAAATAATTTTTAACATGTGTTTTAAATTTAGGCATTGGTAAATCAACAAGCTTTTGTGGTAACTTATTAAATATTTTACTACTCATTCAAACAAATGAATTACCAATCTTATGAAGTCTGAGATGTGAAACAGCAAGCTTGTGTTTATTTCTAGTATTTAGGTTATGGTTGTCCGATTTTCGAGGGAAGTTTTCTAAATTTTTATAAACATACATAATACAGTCAAAGATGTAATGTGATGCTAATGTTAAAATGTTAACCACACCCGCGGCACCAGAAGACTCACAAGTGCGCTGCCAATCTTCAAACCCTTTTTTCCCCGGATTGGGTACTCGGTAATCTCATTTCAAATAATATTTAATATAAATGTTATTAAACTTGTTTTATCCGCAAAGCAGCCATATTTGAGTCCCCAGTATCTAAACCCTCCGGCGCACCGCGAGTGCTCAAATACAATGCGCCCATTTATCACACGAATCACAATGCATTTTGTGCACCAAATATTTCCTATAGCGGTGTCTCTTTCATGCGTACGCGGAGAGATAAGGACGGATGTGGATGTACAATAGGTGGATATGGATTTATAGGGTAGTGGATTGCAGTGAAGCAATTTTGGTGATAAAACTACATAACAAGTCTCCAAAATTTCCTCTTACCGATAAGATAACTACATATTTAACTATTTTAAGAAAAGAATCGATTGAATTATTTCAAAATTAATTCACACCAAAAAGTTCCTACCTTTTGAACTTTTTGATATTTGGTCTAGAATGTGAAAAGGCTACAACGCTGCGAAAAAAATGTGAAGAGAACGCCTTAAAATGAGAAGAGAAAATTAATGTCAAAAGTTATTTTTAATTCTAATACATAATGGCGTTTTCTAAATTTTTATAGGGAGTACGGCCAGGGTTTTGTATACAAATCTTTTTTCGTAGATGTTAGTTTCAAACAATTATTGCATTTAAAACTCTTTGGTTGTACCAAAACATTGACATTCGATATTAAAGAAAAGTAATAGGGTCCACGCGCGCCACGAAAGACGCGCGGAAAATCACGGAACTAAAATTTGATATTCCTTGTTTCGATGGACATAACGCTCATATTTGAATGTTGATGGCGACTGAAGCGCGTTTGTCTGCACTTCTTTGGTGGCGCAGACGACAAGACTTTATTTTGACAATCTTATTTTCTTTTTTTTTACGTGATAGGTGGCAGAAGAGCAGGCGGATTACCTGATGATAAGCGATTGCCACCGCCCATGGACACCCACGACACCATTGGTTGTCACAAGTGCGCTGCCAACTTTTAAACCCCCCTTTCCCCCGGATTGGGCCTCCGGTACCCTCACTCACCAGTTTCCAATAATAAACCATTTTTATTGTTTATTGCTGGAAACAGGCGACAGCTTTGGACGCAACTGAAAATTTCGCGCTAAGATGAGGGGGGACACAATGTTGATTTCAGAATGCGTCAACAAATTATGCAGGCACGGACATGCAGGTCTATATTTAGATTGCCATCTATGTATTTTTTTTTCTATTGGGATAATTTTTCATTTCAGCAAGACCACTAAAGACCAATAAATGATTTTCATTTCACAATGCAGGCGACTCTATGCGGTCACACACATGCGGGTCTTTACTCGTACCTCACTGCTCTCTACCCACTGTGCCTTTAGAAGCCCATCGACTCATTTGTTTGCCATAATAAATAATGCGACCCACAGCTTCACTGGAATGTACTAAGTGGTACATTTATCATAGAAATGGCCGAGGTAGCACTTATTTAAGCAATTGACAATGGAAGGATGAGGTATGAGCCTGTAAAGGCTGTTATGGGATTCGAAGTATCTCTTTGACAATGACTAATAAAAAACCGCCTTCAAAACCTACAAACTAAAAAGTGTAAAATACAATGTAATTTATATAACCTAAAAATTTAACCCTTTTGTGAGAGAGAATAAACTTGTCATTCAGTCATCCATTCTTTCATTCATCCATTCAGTCATTCATTCTTTCATTCATTCATTCAGTCATTCATTCATTCATTCATTCATCCATTCATTTATTCATGTAAAATAATATTTTTATCACTTCAGATAACATTTTATAACAGTGTACTCGTAAAAAAAAGGTGAAAGTGAATCGCCAAGTTGGTCTTGTGGTTTCAGTACCAGGCCGTGATCTCGGGTTCCTGGGTTGAGCAAAGGTATGTTTTGGAACTTTTCGAACATAGCTCGAGTTGGTGATCACCAATCCGCATTAGGCAAGCGTGATGATTAAGCCTAACCCCATCATAGCAGCGATGACTTGATTTCTATGGAAGCCTTTGCCCTGCAGTGGGACAGTATATAGGCTACTACAACCGAAAAAAGGTGTTACTGAAAGGTCTCTCTCATGGGCGACGTTGCTTACTTTCCATCAGGTGACTCGCTTTGTCGAGGAGTCGACAAATGAGCAGTTTCCCAGCAGGAGGGCATATGCATAAGGCGGCCATTGCACTTCAGGTCGGTGGAATTACCCAGCGACAAAAAAAAGGAACAGCGAAGACACCACAGACATCCAGACCCAACACAAATATCTGTTTCATCAACGAACATTTGTGTTCCTAGGTACCTCCTATACCTACTATACAGGTTATTTCATTTAGGGTGTCATGGCTAGATACTGGCGGAGAGCGGAAAAAAAAGAAAACCCGACTACCAAAAAAGCACGATCTAAAAAGTACAGAACAAGAAAATTGTGTCTGCTGAAATGATTATGCCGTATCGCCGTGGTCGTATGCCACATTGATTTTATTTTATTATTATAATGAATCTGTTTTGCTACAGTAGGTGGCGTACGACCACGGCGATACGGCCAATCATTTCAGCAGAGACAATTTTCTTGTTCTGTACTTTTTAGAGCGTGTTGTTTTAGTAGTCGGGTTTTAGTTTTTAAACTTTATTTTTGTTTAACATATTTTTAGTTATGTAAATATAATTTCATATTTGAAATATGCAAAAAAAGCTCTTTCATTTGATACCCGCGGTACCGTCAAGCAAAATTTTTTTTTTCAGTTCCTTACTTAAAGTCCCCTAGAGGGCGCTGTAATAAATTTAACGTGACGTCATGTGGCCTATAACCAGAAGACAACCAAGACGCTTCTGACGACACCTCATTTGTTAAAATATGATAACTAGTTTAGATGTTACGTGGAAACAGATGAACATATATACATACATACATACATACATAGCCTGTCAAAATCATAACCCTCCTTTTGCTTTACCGTAGTCGGGTCAAAAAGGGATCCCTTTAAGTTGGCATTATGTGTTTTGTCCTAAAATGGATTGGCATAATGAAATTGGCATAATTTATTAAGTATAATATTAATTTGGCCGAATTTGGTTTTAGCATAATATGTACTTTGGCATAATTATTATTTAGCATAATGCATTTATGCATAATTTTATTTGGCACATTTTATTAGGCATGAATGGTTGTTTGAATCTAAAATAAAAAGTAAGTAAGTAACCAGTATTTCCAATATTATATACAGTAAAAGTAGGTTTAGGTGCGGCGGGGGTGGCGCTTGGGCCACCCGTAAGCCGCTTTTTAATGACTTATGATTAATTATTTTATGCTTAATCATGTTTATGCTTATTGCATTTATGCTAAAATTGTATGCTATAAACTGTTGTGCTTATTAGTATTATGCGAAATTATCATTAGTAGTAATTACATTCATCATCATCATCATCGTCAGCCCATTTAAGTCCCCACTACTGGGGCACAGGCCTCCCTCAATCACATGAGGGGTAATTGCCATACTCACCACGCTTGGCAGACGTGTTGGCGAGGGTTTTCCTTCTCTGGGTGCTGATGATCATGCCAGCAGCTTTACCTTAGTCGCCTTTTACGACACCTCGGTAAGAGTGAGGGTGGCCTATTTTACGCTGCCGGGGACCACACAGTAATTACATTATGCTAACTTATTTTATGCTTAAAATGTTTATGCTTCTTGACAGTAAACCCATAAAAAATACTGAGTTCGTAGCCCAAAAAAATTAAGTTTGAGGATTTCTCCTGGGCTCAAGAGCCCTAAATGACTTGGTAATATGCACGTAAATTTCATTGAGTTCAATGAAGCAATTGATCAAGCTATCAAGGAAGTATGGCCAAATTAACAAGAATAGTTCCCTCGTCCCGAGCAGGCGGCGCTCGTGCCTCGTAAATAATAACTTGGCCGGATGCAGGCGGATGCAGTACATGCAGGGCCGGCATCGGAGCCTTTTTACTCTGAGATTAAATAGACAGGGGCCTCAAAATCGTTGAGAGGTTAAAAAGGCTCCGATGGGATCAATCTCAACGATCATTCACGTTCGCAGGATATATTATAGTGCACACACAAGTGCACTCTTTATTCCCTTACCTTCATATTCCGATGGGACACCAGCGTGACATGACCGGAGAAGGATTGGGCGCAGGACCAAACGTGTTTTCCGAGGCGCGGGGGTACAAGACCGCCAACTTCCAGACTCCGGGCTAACACTGAGAAATTCTTACCGAAAACTTAGGTACCGATTTTTGGCCCGACCCGGGGATCGAACTCGAGACCTCTTGCGTAGCCGTCGCTTTAAAGTGCGACCCACTATCCACTGCGCCACCGAGGTAGTCATCTCCTATATCTACTATACAGGTTGTTTCATTTAGGGTGTCGAGGCAAACTATTGGTAGAGCACCCTTTGGGGTACTCGAATCACTATAATTTTCTACGATGTTTCGTAGTTTTCAACATAGAGTAACTTATATATACTGAGATAGAAGCATCAGTCGGTTAGGCAGTGCTAACGCCATCTAGAGGAAACTGACCAATACTCAACGACTATAGTACGGCCATCTTCGAGAATCAGTCAGGGAGACGATTATATAAAATATCAGAAATCAGTTTATTTTTAAGCAATTACTACAAAATATCATCTCGTATTCAGGCGGGACTCGAACCCACACCTTTCACAATCCGGGTGAATGTTCTACCAATTAGACCACTGAACGCGTTACTAACCCGACGAAATTTGTAAGTGCTTAAGTCGACATGAGTTGTAAGAATAAATTGCAAAAGATTGCTATAAAAATATCAACTATCAATTTATTTCTTATATAACAAAATTCCCAGTTCCTTTGGGACCTCTGGTTAATTTCTCGTACTTTTTTAAATTACTAATGTGGGCAGGCGGCTTGAGGTCATTATTTCGGAAACACGCTTTACTGGCGCGATGTAAAAATGTATAGTGACATCTACCGAAACAATGACGAACCATCTGCTTGATTGCTTTTTAAAGCTACATCTGCTTTTTACAAGCTCCATCTAACGAAAACCGCTAAACTATTTTTCCTATACTAAGGAAAAAAGTACTAAGTGAAATGACCCTGTTGTATGTTCTACGATATTTCTTAGTTTTCAAGTTATGAAGCTTTTTACAAATTTTGGGAATTTCTGTTCAGCACTATTTCCTTTTATTAGGCCTAGCTTCCAAGTCCCAGCCCTGGAAGGCCGTATTTACTTACGATATTGCACTAGGCCAGGGGACTCTGGCCGCCTTCCAACTTTAGAAGTTGTTAAGGCGTTCTAGTCGAGGAGACCGGGTGCCCAATTTTTAGGACTTCATTGGAGTGTAGATAGACATTCTATTTGAAAAAAATTTTTAAATTTTCCTTAATCTGTGCAAAAAAAAACAAGTAGATATTTTTATAGCAATCTTTTGCAATTTTTTCATAAGTAAATAACACACTTAAAAATTTCATATAATGTAATCAAACACTTACAAATTTCGTCGGCTTGGTAACGCGTTCAGTGGTCTCATTGGAAGGACATTCACCGGGATTGTGGAAGGTGTGGGTTAGAGTCCCGCCTGAACACGAGATGAAATTTATAAGTGTGTTATTTACTTAAGAATAAATTTTAAAAGATTGCTATAAAAATATCTACTATTGATTTAGCAGTCTTATCTTAATTGGTGGTCAAATATATCTTATAATATTTCCACTGGATATTGTAAATATACCTACAATATTGTTGAGACTATCGACAGGTCATGTCGAATCAAGCACTAACAAATTTCGTCGGCTTAATAACGCGTTCAGTGGTCTAATTGGTAGAACATTCACCCGGATTGTGGAAGGTGTGGGTTCGACTCCCGCCTGAACACGAGATGAAATTTTTAAGTGTGTTATTTACTTTAAAAAACAAGTGGCTAACGTTAACCATGGTATTCACAGTTTAGGCAACTATCATCCTAGAACATAATAAAAATCTAAATAATACATGTTATATGACATCCTATCCTCGAAAATTCCTCGCCCCATCAACTTCCCTTTCCTTCGCACGTTATATTGAATATTTATGTAGATAATCTAATATTATACAATTTGATATAATTGTATAATATTAGATTATAGTAACAATTTCCATGAATCTCCCAATTAACAAAGTTTGTGTTGTCTGTCAGTGTATGTTTTGTTTGTTTTAGATGGTGTTTAATAATAACATAAACTCAATTGAAGAGAACCAGCTCAGTAAACAACTAATTTTGTAAGGAACGTGTCTCTTTAATCACTTGACATGTAAACCTTTTCTCGAGTGTACTGTTTTAAAATGTTATTTGAAGTGTTTAAAGTGACAAAAATATTATTTTATACTTTTTAGTTCGTGGTATTTGAAGGTTGTTTTTTATCGCAGTATTTTTTTTTCAAGCTTTTTTACTGTCTCATTTTTGGGCAATATAATGAGACACTAAAAAGACCTTTTTAAAATTTAAGGGGTTCTCATTTTTTTAGCTAGGTTAAAAAATAGTTTTGCTCCTTCATATGTCACTTATATCTACTGTATTGATGTGAGCGCAAGCCACAAGTACGGAATATAGAGTTAATTTAACACCCAGTCCCCAGGCCTACTCGCAAGTGCAAGCGCAGTAAACAACGCACAGGCCGGGGGTTCGCTTCCCGAATGCTAATACGGTTCTTTTATTACACAACTTATGTCGGCTAAATTTTATTATTATTTTAATACTACGCTACTTTACTGTGTTATTAAGCTGAGTTGGCATGAAAGGGGATGCGGACGTGACGTCAATGAAACTACCCCTTCTCCAAAACATCGTAGCGTGTAATTTCCGGTTGCGTCCAAAGCTAAATAAATAAATAAAATAAAAATAAATAAAATAAAATATTGTTTATTGCTCAATAAGGGTTTACAATGTATTGAAGAAGCAGATCCTTTAAGTAATGTAATACTTGTGGCGGACTGCCTCGCTCCTGCGTGTGTGTGTGTTAGTGCTAGGTACATTATTGAATGCAATTAATAACTTAGTTAATGAAATCAATCGTGTGTGTGTGTGTGTGTTTGTGTGGGTGTTGAGAGACAGAAAAGTGTATGCGTGCGTGTTTAAGTGTGAAAGTGCTTAAGTGTAAATATTTCACATCATCACATACATTGATCTGACTCCGAGATAGGTAGCTCAAGCACCTGTGTTACGGATATCAGAACCAACAGCGGAATTACAAATATATTTAATACTTTTTTAATGTTACACTTGTGTTTGTTCAGTGTCTGGGTGTAATATATGTATTTAAGTATATATTAGTGTTCCTCTGTTGTCTGATATCTGTAACACAAGTGCTTACGCTACTTAGTACGGAATCAGGTCAATGTATGAGATATTGTAAGAATTATTATTACTATATTATTAGACAGTATTCATGCTGTTGGTGGTTGAGTTGATCACCTTGATGTAATTTAGAAATTTTGCTGTTTCTACGCTGTTTTTTTATTTTTTTTATTGCAGTTGGGTTTGTTCTTGGCTTCACACTGAACTCTAGAGAATTATGTTAATGTAGTTCCATTTTAGATAAAGATAATATTTTTTTTATTCAATTTAGGTCCACACAGAACACTTATGAGTGTCAAAATAGGTACATAAAATCAACCGCTGGTTCGGAATGTCGATTTCTACTGAGAAGACACCAGCAAGAAACTCAATAGTGACTCTTTTCAAATATTGATGATGTTACAGAGTTTTAATTGAGAAAAGAAAAAAGTACATTTATGAAAGTTAATAGACTACTATGAATAACAACTCAAAAGATTAATCAATTAACATGACCAAGAATCCTTATCTTTAAATAAATCTTGTACACTATAGTAACCTTTCTTCATTAGGCAGGTTTTAATATGAGACTTAAACTTATCCATGATCTAGATTAATGATAATTTTGTGGTAGCTTAATTTTTTTCTTCAGCATGGACCAGTAGAAGCTGTTTAGAAAAGAAACTGATCATTGTTTTCCGCTCATTCGGCCCACTCGAATCATTCGGCTCACTCGGATCACCCGTATCAGTGATCGAGATTACCGAGTGACCACGAGATCCATTTAAGTCGAATGATACATTCGGAGCGAACATTAGAGATTCGGAACAGTGTATCATTTGGCTGAGTCGGATCACTGAGTCGTTTCAGTAATGAGTTACACACGTCTATCGTAGATATTTTGTCTATGACCGATATAGTGAAGGCAACAGCCGAAGCGTGGCTCTCCCACTATCTAATACCGCGCCAGTGTTATCTCTCGATGTATGTTTTTATTGTAATTTTCAATTTTCCCCTCGGAATAGTGCGGAGCGAATTTGTCGATAAGAGAACGTACGAGCGAAACCGAGCGAGCAATAAAATTACATTTTTATTTAGATAACTACAGTTTACGAGTTACAACTGTGTAACTGCCTACCGTGACATACTCGTACTTACACGGTTACACCTGAAGCATGGTTCAAATTGCATTGTTGGTAAATTGGAGAATTTTTTCGCAATTCTGGATAAATCGGTGACATACTTGCTCGGCACGATGAAATAGACCTATTTGCAGATAGTTTTGGTCAAATCTGCTACAAGTACCTACCGTAGTTTTTTGACATAATGAACATATTTAATACTATTGACATTTTATTAAAAAAATCTAATTTAATTCTATTTTAATTATTTGTTTTTACTGTTCTATTGTGTTTTTTAATTTGCTTCTTTTGACTCAGATACTGACAATTTGGGCTATTAATGTTGATATTATCTGTCGCGCTTATTTTTATTTCTTTTTTATTTTTTTGTTGTAATTAATTATTAATTTGACAAGGATTGTATTCTTCTGCTTTTTTATTGTAAATTATCCGTGAATGACCAATGAACATGAATGTAATGTAATAATGTATCCTAACCTTATACTGCGTTTTGGATTAATTTCTGTTAGCTTGTAAGGTGTCTGAATAATAAATAATAAATTAAAAAATTGTTGGAGAAATTTTGGGGAAAATGTTTGGGAAAAAATATATGTCAAGGGCCATTTTTACGACGGGGTGTAGGTATAGGTTCGACGTGTCTGTGTGTGTGTCTGTCTATGGCATCGTAGCTCCCGAACAAATAAACCGATTTAGATTTTGTTTTTTTTTGTTTGAAAAATGAATAAGGGGGGACTGTTCTTAGCCATGTTGGATAAAAATAAATCCAAGATGGCCGCCGTCACAAAGAAAACGATTTTATGTTTTCACACAACTCCCACAATATGGGTATCATATAAAAGCTTTTATAAAAGGGCTTGAGTAGTAGAATATATTTATTGTTACAAATTTCAAATCCAAGATGGCCGTCGTCGGGGGTTTTTTAAATTTTCAATTTTAGTTCAATTATGGTTGGAATCATCTTGATAATTAATTCTCCATTGTCACATGGGAACGTAATTTTACCACAGACATGCACCCTAACAGACTGTGCCTTTTCATAGAAAGCCAAACGGTCTTACCAAAGTGATAGAATACAAAAAGTCAATGTTAATGGAACTAACTCTTCCGGCGCCCGTTTACGGATGTTAGTGCCCCAGGGCTCGATATTAGGACCCTTACTGTTTATTATATATGTAAATGACCTTCCTTACTTTACTAAAGACTTGTGTGACATAGTATTATTTGCAGATGATACTTCTTTAATTTTTAAAACTAATAGACATAAAGATAACTTTGACGATGTAAATAATGATCTCACTCAATGCAGTACGACTTGTGTATTTCAGTTATTTCCATAGTGTTATGTCTTATGGTCTACTGTTGTGGGGCTCTGCAGCTGATATTCAAGCTATCTTTGTGCTACAGAAGCGAGCTGTCAGGGCCATATACGGACTCAGGCCACGGGACTCACTTAGATATTTGTTCAAAGAAATTAACATCTTAACACTAGCATCTCAGTACATCTTCGACTGTATTATGTATATTTATAAAAAAACTGGATTTATTTCCTAAAAAATCTGATAAACATCTGATAGCCTGAGCACCATAAATAAACATAGGCTTGCTGTTCCAAATCTCAGACTTCATAAGGTTGGTAATTCATTTGTCGGAATGAGTATTAAAATATTTAACAAGTTACCACAATAGCTTGTTGACTTACCAATGCCTAAATTTAAAACACACATTAAAAATTATTTAATGGCAAAAGCCTATTATACAGTTGATGATTATTTAAATGACAAGAATTTGTGGAAATGATAAACTGTTCGCCTACACCTTAGATATTGTAATGGATATATTTATTGTTGGACAAGAAATCGACTTCTTCGACTATGGGATAATCTTATCTGAGCCCTTAGCAGAGCGAGCCGCGGGGCGACAGATGGAACGCGGGCTTCAGTAGCCATCAAGATGATGGATGACTAGGGAACTAAGAAAAAACATCACCATCAAAAACACGAACTAAAAAGTGTAAAATAATATTTGTAGCCCTTCTTCTTTTTTTAAAAAGTAACAAACTAGGTACTCACTCATTCACACACTGTCCAAATTGTCTACTTCCAGCGTAACTTAGATGGCTTACCTGTGAAAAGAAAAAATAATTTATAGTTAGTGAACGCCACAGAACTGTGTGACTGTCTGTGTTTATGAACGCCACAGAACTGTGTGACTGTGTTCTTAGTCTAAGTTTTAGTTAGTTGGTCCGGTCCTCTAACTAAGCTGAGACGTCAGTCGCTTCATTGTAATTACCAGCCAGAAATAATATTTGATTTGCCTACAAATAAATTTTGAACTTCCCACTATTAAATATCACTAGTGTGCAATATTTATGTGACTAAATTCAGGAAGTAGTTAAACTAGGAATTCGTCTTCATTAAATCGTCTCGCGAATTGAATTAACAAATAGTTCTGCGATTAAATACAATGTTATAGGGGGTTCTGTCTGGTAGAGCGGAACTAAATGTTTCAGCTGATAAAGTTGAAGAGTTTTTCATTAATTATTTTCTGGATTTTAGTCATGGTCTTTTCGATTAGTACTTTTGTCCTTAATGTGGGAAAATTATTTCTGATATTTTTAACCGCCTTCAAAAACCACGAACTAAAAAGTGTGAAATAATATTTTTAACACTGTACACTTCAAATATTTTTTTATAACAGTACACTCGAGAAAAGGTTTTACTGAAATCGGCGCCTAATCCCTGTTGAATAATTTAATGTTGTATTAAATTACAAGATAGTATTAGGCGCCGACTTCGGTAACACCTTTCCTCGAGTTATTTGAAGTGTATAAAGTGTTCAAAATATTATTTTACATTTTTTAGTTTTTGAAGGCGGTTTTTTTTCGCAGAAAATTTTATTTAATGGTCTCCCTGACTGATTCTCGAAGGTGTCATATAGCCGTTGAATATTTGTCGTTTTCCTCTAGATGGCGCTAGCACTGGCTAGCCGCCTGCCTCTATCTCAGTACATATACGAGTAAGTTACTTTATGGGGCGGGCCACGGTTGATGATTGACAGCACTGCCTGCCACTGACAGTCACCGACAGTCGCCGACTTCCTAGTCCCGGCATCTGGCGCCATTCGAAGATATTATAATAGTTTAAATCGTAAAATACAAATATTAGCCCGTGGTCGGACGCGGTCGCATTTCCACGTAACTATTTCTAGACTTCTGAGATTTAGAAGCGTTTAATCAAACTGTGTGCAGCTGATGTTTGCGCCACATTCAAATATTATTTGAGATTTTAATCTGCACCATTTGTCAGAGGAAACTGGGATCTGATTTTGCGGGGTTATACAATAAATAAATCATTTTCAAAAACATTTTTAAATGGCCGATCACTCTTCATGGGCGGCGTTTATAATAACTTACAATCAGGTGACGCGTTTGATTGTTTGTCGCCTTTAGCATAAAAAATACTTCACTTCGAAATCGAACCACGCGACAGCAGCTTCATCCTTAGGTGTCATTTTTTCATGAACAGGTGTGTTTGTATTGGTCTATATGTTTTCTAAATTTGTCTTTTGTTTTTTTTTTTTTCTTTACTGACACTACATAATATTTAAATGATTTCTGGCCGTCCAAGATACAGGCATTGCCTAGTTCGGAGGCTCCTGTTCCATGTTTGTGGCATAGTATGTGTAGTGCACTTAAATTAAATTTTAATCGTATGTATGTAACTGTGGATATTTTTTCTGTGCAATAAATACATTTTTATCTTATCTTATCTTATCTTTTTAAAGTGTCGTGGTGCCAGGTTTCGTACCTCACCCCACGAGCTCTCCCACTATGGACGATGAGGGAGAGTCCCAAGAATTTTAGTCGGTATACCCCCGCCAAAAAAAAAGGTGTTTTCTAAAGTGACGATGCAACCTAATATGCATTTGCCTAGAAGATGCTGTAGAGATCTGCTTCTCCTCCTGCAGGAATCTAGGGGCTGCCTCTAAGATTCTATGCTCTACTTATGTGTACCTTCGTGGTGTTATTCTAGCTTCTTGTGTGTGGTGGGAGGCCTATCTATCAGGAGATTTATTTTAATAATAACAAAACCACAGTTGCCAAGGTTTATAGCGCAGCTTTATTTATTGTTCACTCCTCACTGTTCATCACATTACACTTTTCAATGTCACAGCGTAAATTCTTAGTTATTACAATATTGTAATCATTCTTCACATTTATTTGCAGCTAAACAATATTGGTGTGAAGCATGTTCTTTATAATATTATGTATCCACGTATGGGCACCGCGTGCTTCGTCCATTTATTTAAAGGGACACTTTAAATGCACTTGAATAAAACACACTACTACATTCGTGATTATAGACGCGAAGTGTTGTGTTGTTTATGTATTTTAATTAATAATTATTACGGCCATGATAGGCACATAATATTGTATATAACGTTAAATGCTCATAGCAACTCTATCACCCGGCCCTTTCTTGTGCAGAGATAAAACGGTAATTTTTCTAAGTCTTTGAGTGCCATCATTCTAATAATGAAACGGAAACGGATGCAGTGCGCCTCAGGGTTATCACGCGTGAAAAATAGTTAATGTTCGGTTGGATTCGAACAGATGCCTGTTCACTCTTGCCTTAAAAACTGTGCGTTAATCAAGAAAACCGCTCATAGTAATCTTCAAATATCCGACCCTGTTTGGCAAATGAAATGGTTAAAATGACAATTCGGGTCAAAATAAAGCATCCAAACAAAGGACTTTAAATAACGGTTTACAATAACTGCTGACCGTTATATCATTAACGGATTCATTTAAAATAACAGCTAAATAGTTTGAGTCGGCGCCACGAAAGCACTCCCGCGGAAAATCACGGAACTAAAATTTGAGATTCCTTATGTTTATGAACATAAGGCTCATATTTGAATGTTGATGGCGACTGTTTTCAGGGGATTTCTTTGGTGGCGCTGACTCTAAATCATAATTAGCTATTGTCGGCGTTTCGCTTTCCATTGACAATGACAGTTGTGGCTGTGCGGACGATGTCTTTGTTATACTTTGGATTTAACGGGAAAAAAGAAAGTGGGGGTAATTGAAGGCTGAAGGACCTTGAAATTAGAAAACTCTAGGAGCCCTAGAGCTAGGGTCATGACTCCAACATCCCCCCCCCCCTGGCTTAGTCAAGGAGGACCCAGCGCAGGGGGATTTTATCCATAAGTAGGTAGATACTTAAAATATTTAATCAATTTAATAGATACTTTGTTTGACGGCAAAATCATTATTCGGGAACGAACGCGTCCAAAACCCTTCCTCTTTTACACCTGAAATAACGAAATGAATTTTTCATAAGTACATTATTATGTACCATCACGAATATGTGACTGGCAGATGTATGTGTCATGCCCCTACATTTGCCAACACGGTTATTTGGCATTTTACTTTTTCCCATAAAAATATATTTAACAACGCACCGCCCCCATGTCAATGTCATTGAAGTGCCTTCTGATTTTGGTCGATCAGGAGCCCAATTCTCGGGACGTACGATAAAATGTGGTATTTTCTGTAATGTCACTTTTCCAATGTCCTACGAAAATGTCACCAAAATGTCACAAAAGTAAAAAAACTCTATTCTCGTGCCCATGCGACAGTAAAAGTCACTTCCATAGAGAATATGGCCCATATCATTTCCGCTAATACGTTCCATTTTGTTAATTGACACAAATATACAATCGATAAATCTTAATGTTTACTGTTTAAGTATTAATTCAACATTTTCTAGCCTTTTTATATCAACAGTCAATTTTATGTTTGTGTAACATCATAATTATCATAACTGCTTTAAAATACGATGGTGATGATACGAAAAAGAGATGGCAACTGTGGCAAAAAGACGCGTTATAAGAAAAAAATGGAATAAAGAATTTTCTTTACACTGATTTTATTACTGAGATAAAAAGGCTTAATGACGAATATTTAAAGGTATATAGGTAATACTGATGAAAATTTGTTCCAATTAAAGAAAATTTAAATTCTCAGCTAAACAATCGTTCACACTGAGGATCAATCATCTTCTTATGTTTGTGCAGTTAATTTAAACTTGTTATGTGATATGAACAACCAAACGTCAATAAACAACAAAACGCGAAACGGCTCAAACGTCACGTTGAATTGGAGAAATATCACCAAAATCACCGTGATACTTCATATCGTATGGTCAAGACCATGCGATACGTGTCGCACGAAAATATGTGACATATGTCACCATTCGACATCGCGAGAATAAGCAAAAACGTTTTCATACGATATCCGCCATGTTTTGTTGATATATGTCGTATGATGATAAATGTCACGAGCCCGAGAATTGGGCTCCTGTAGTATACATGTGCAAAATGTCAAAATGTATTGAGGACATTCGCATCTGTCAATTTTTTCCGACTTTAGTTCCGAAGCCCAATTCTCGTGCTTGTGATATTTTGAGAACATGGCGGATATCACCCGAAAACCATACAAAAAAACTGTGTTTTAGTGATATATGTCGTATGAAAATAAATGTCACGAGCCCTAGAATTGGGCTCCAGACTTTTGCCGAGTACCAAAAAATTAGAGTCCATTCATTATGTGAAGGTGAATAGGACAGTTCTATTTTGACATTAAAAGTGAGACGCTCCATTTAAACCTAACCGATATTTTTAAGAATCGAGATTTTTTTCTTTACAAATCTTATCGACTTTTTATTTGATGTATTTTAAAACTTAATGAACATTTTATCTACGAATTTGAACTATCTGGATTTGGAATGCAATATGTATTCTTAGTGGTACACACGCCAATAATGAAATAATATGCATCTTACTCTCGATTGGCGTGTCGTAACCACCTTCGTCACCAAGAGAAATTACCAGTTCTTGGTCCCTAATGCAATCTATGCGAAAATATTTTGCACGAGAAAATAATCGTGATTCAATGGTAAGATGGCTGACATACCGATTACTGATTTATTTCGATTGTTTGTGTCAATCTCTATGAGAAAGAAAGAAAGAAAGAAAGAAACATTTTATTGACCATCACAATAAATAATGAGCAAAAATTCCGATTAGCGCATTATGCAATTCATAATATATTTTTTACAAATTTTATTGGTAATAATTATTTTAAGTCCTTGTTCAGATTAATTGACAAACACAAAAAAGAGAAAAAAAATTACAGTTTAATTTTTTTATGTGTAGAAATGTGTATGCATGAATAGTTTTTTTTGCACACTATTTGCGTCTATACTCGCACCCCACGAGTGCGAGTATAGACGCAAATATTGTGCGAGCGAGCATAGATGCGGAATAGATGCGCCGCCATTTCTGATCGCATTCTTTATCCGCACAGGTTGTACTCACATATTCACGTAGGCCGTGTGGTCCCCGGCAGAGTAGAATAGGCCACCCTCACTCTTACCGAGGTGTCGTAAAAGGCGACTAAGGTAAAGCTGCTGGCATGATCATCAGCACCCAGAGAAGGAAAACTCTGCATTTATATCAAAACCCTCGCCAACCCGTCTGCCAAGCGTGGTGAGTATGGCAATTACCCCTCATGTGATTGAGGGAGGCCCGTGCCCCAGCAGTGGGGACTTAAATGGGCTGATGATGATATTTACGTAACGTCGAGCCAAATAAGTGAGTACACAATGTTGTTTCACATAATAAATATCGTGTTAATTCCCGTCTTGATACATTAAATTTGTATGCATGCACCTTCACATATTGAATGGACTATAGCATTATTAATTAAGGTACCCATGGGGCGGGCGACGGCAATCGCTTACCATCAGGTGATCAGTCTGCTCGTCTGCCACCTATCACATAAAAATCTCGGATCTTGGTCCAAGCCAATGAAGACTACAATTTTTTGTAGCGAGAATCGAATCTCTGACCGTTGAGTAACGCGTGGCGGAACAAATGTCATACATTTGGCTCAATATCAGTCGATGAAAGCTTGATTGTAAGCTCAACGAGTGGTTGTGTGTATGTCGTAGTAATCTGTTTAAATTGGCCATCCAATTACACGGCTAGCTGTCATAAACGCCGGCATCTAATCGGATGCCTAAACCGATAACTGTTCGAACTAAAATCAAGGTTTAACTGTTTCGCGTATTGAAAGTTAGCCCATTCGAAATGACTGATCGAGACACAGCTAAGTGATTTAAATTTAATTATCTTCGTTTCTCCACTGCAGCGCTAGTAGTTTCAAGATAGTCTATGAAAGCTTAAGAAAATGCACGATTTGCCGGATAAATTTTGCGGAACTTTCTACCGCGTACCTCAGTTCTGTGGAACTTCGCGGCATTTCACTGCACAAAGAAACACCAAAAAAAGACTAGATACTAATTTAAAACCTTTGAATTTCATCAGCCCACGCGGAGTGTTCGACTCTTACCGCTAGAATCTTAATACCTATCTATCACATTAAAGATCTGATGATTTTCGATAGCGACCACGGCCAGGGTAATTTGTCATTTTGATGACGTATCGACGCGGGTGCACGCGACTCCGTGTCGTCATGATTAATGACAGATTGTGTCAGGTAATGACAGATTTGATTTTAATACTATGCAACGATCCGAGGACCTAAAGTCGATTTTTTAATTAGACGAAGTAAACTGACAGATGTCAATGTGTCACTCCAGGCATCGAAGGCTACCATCGAAAAAATAACCGAGTACAACCTCAAAATGGCGATCCGCCGGGGCGATGACGCGGTTAGGGACAAGCTTGCAAATAAAAGATAAATTATTAACATACCCCTGAAACCCCCCTCTTAGGTCCTTAACTACATAAAATCACCAAACCCCCTACCCCAAAATAATAATAATAATAATGACAGTACATTTTATACATCTTAGCTAACATTAACCATGCATGACTGCCTAAACTTAAGATTGTTATTGTAATTTAATTTAGTTTAATTTTATCGCGGAGCAAATTTCAAAAATAATTTGTAACACTTAAAAAACGAGCACAATAAAGGCACGGAACCAGTAGTCCGTGGAATTAAAAAAAAAAAAATTCACTCCCATACTTTTTCAAAATGCAAAATGTTTAAATGTATGGGGATTTGACAGTAGCAACTGTCAAATCACTTTGTTTAATTAAAAACACCGACTATACAACGAAACGGAATATATGTTTGAAATTTTATTTTCGTCATCCTCATCCATACATTTACACATTAAAAAAAAGTTAATAAATCTTTCACATTTTTTTGTATAGCTGTGCTATTTTCGAACAAAATATAAGCCTAGGAAACCCGGACAGTAATAAGCTCTTTCATCAAAATCAAAATAGGCTGATGATGATGATGATGATGAGTTTAGGCAGAATCTTGAAACATACAAGCATACATACATAGACTGCTAAAATCATAACCCTTCCTTTTTACCCAACTCCGGCGAATCAAAAAGGAGGGTTATGATTTTGACCTGTATGTATGTATGGTTGTTCATCTGTTCCCTCATAACTTCTAAACGTGTCGTTAGAAGCGTCTTGATTATCTTCTGGTTATAGGCGACATGAAGAAGAAGAAGAAGCAAGAAAGCAAGATGAAGCATTGTGCTGTTTCGATGCGTGAGTGAGGGTACCGGAGGCCCGATCCGGGGGAAGGGGTGTTTAAGGGTTGGCAGCGCGCTTGTGCCTCCACTGGTGTCGCGGGTGTCCATGGGCGGCGGCAATCGCTTACCATTAGGTGTCCGTCTGAAAAAACTACATATTTATAATACATAGAAAACACCCAGACTAATACAAACAGACATGTTCATGCACACAAATGTTTGTATAATATTGTAATGTTTATACTGTGCGGGGATCGAACCCGCAACCACCCGCAACCCTTGGACCGAAGGCAGCGCTCACTACCACTGTCATAGCGGTAATAAACCAAACCGGTTGTCATAGCGGTAAATACCTAATATCATCATCGTCAGCCCATTTAAGTCCCCACTGCTGGGGCACGGGCCTCCCTTAATCACATGAGGGGTAATTGCCATACTCACCACGCTTGCCAGACGGGTTGGCGAGGGTTTTTATATAAATGCAGAGTTTTCCTTCTCTGGGTGCTGATGATCATGCCAGCAGCTTTACCTTAGTCGCCTTTTACGACACCTCGGTAAGAGTGAGGGTGGCCTATTCTACTCTGCCGGGGACCACACGGCAGTACCTAATAACATAAGTATAATTCAAATTAAGGTCTAGGTTTCTCCAATTTATCAACGCCGTCTTACCTGTCCTAATTAATAATATATTTTGGCCCACACCATCCATTACCCGGACCATTAGTGTGGCACAGGTGTGTCTGAGCCCCGCATATTCATTACGTATTTTCCGCCATATTGTGCATCTTCTTAGGCCTTCGTGTTCGAACTTGAAATATTATAAAGCGTTCTATGGCGCATCAACAGGGATCAATGCGCTAAATATATGTACAGCCGCGAGTAAACAAATCGACTGAGGACCTAATTTTCATACAAACATACTAATTTCAGAGGCCTTTGAATATGAAAGTATCTGTGCTTTAGTGATAACTGTATTGAAACGATTTCAAAAGTTTTCAAATTTAAATGTATTATTTTAACAGATTACAGAAACGTGCCGATTTCTAATAAAGATTATAAAACTAAAACCCGACCACCAAAAAAAACACGCTCTAAAAAGTACGAAACAATAGAATTGTCTCTGCTGAAATACGTATTGCCGTCGTATGCCCCCTACTGTAGCAAAACAGATTCATTATAATAATAAAATAAAATCTATGTGGCATACGACCACGGCGATACGGCATAATAATTTCAGAAGAGACAATTTTTTTGTTTCGTAATCTAAGAGCCTGTTTTTTGGTAGTCGGGTTAATTTGAGTTAAATAAAATGTCATTTTTGAAATGTGCTAAAAAGTTTTTTCATTTGTACACGGTACCGTCAAGCAATTTTTTTTTAGTTCTTCACTCTAAGTCTGGTAGAGGGCGCTGTAGTCAATTTAACGTGACGTCATGTGCCTATAACCAGAAGACAATCAAGACGCTTCTAACGACACGCCATTTGTTCACATATGATAACTAGTTTAGAAGTTATGAGGGAACAGATGAATAACCATGCATACATACAGGTCAAAATCATAACCCTCCTTTAAAAAAAAACAGTCAAACATAGAACCTCCTCCTTTATTGAAGTCGGTCAAAAATAGTTTTACATCTTGCTACCGACTTTCATTATACTCCGCCATATCTCAATATCTCAAGTAGGTCGCCAATACCACTCCGGGCTTAGCTAAAAGCTCCGCCGTGGAGACACTCTGCGGAGTGGTCGCTATTGTTCGATACAAGTCGAGCGATCGGCTCTCTACGTACTGCCGGGACAAAGCGGCATCTAGACCTAAGTGCGGGATGTAGAGGCATTGAGTTGGTGCCTAGACTCCTCTAGGCTTAACAGCTCTTACATTTGCAGAAATATTGGTAAACTAGCTTTTACCCGCGGCTTCGCTCGCATTAGAAAGAGACAAAAGTTTAAAAACTAAATAAAACCCGACTACCAAAAAAACACGCTGTAAAAAGTACGCAACCAGAAAATTTTCTCTGCTGAAATTATTATGCCGTATCGCCGTGGTCGTATGCCACATTGATTTTATTTTATTATTATAATGAATCTGTTTTGCTACAGTAGGTGGCATACGACCACGGCGATACGGCATAATAATTTCGGCAGAGACAATTTTCTTGTTTCGTACTTTTTAAAGCGTAATTTTTTTGGTTGTCACGTTTATTTTTATTTAACATACCTATTTTTAGTTATGTAAATAAAATAACATATTTGAAATGTGCTAAAAAAGCTCTTTCATTTGATACCCCACACGGTACCGTCAAGCAAAATTTTTTTTTTTAGTTCCTTACTCTAAGCCCCTAGAGTGCGTTGTAGTCAATTTAACATGACGTCATGTCGCCTATAACGAGAAGACAATCAAGATGCTTCTAACGACACCTCATTTGTTCAAATATGATAACTAGTTTAGAAGTTATGAGGGAACAGACTGAACAACCATACATACATACAGGTCAAAATCATAGCCCTCCTTTTTGCTTCGCCATAGTCGTTGCTCTCCATCTTCTCAGCTATCTCCACTAAGAAAAAGACGGACAAACAAGGCAGACAGATACACACTTTCGCATTTATAGTATTAGAAAGAAAGAAAGAAGAAAGAAAAAAATTATTATTTTGGACATCACAACACTACATACGAGTACAACATTAGTTACAAAAGAACAAACAAACAAAAAAAAATAGATACAGAAAAAAAACAAAACAAAACAAAGGAAAAACAAAATAATGAGTACAAATAATTAGTATGGATGGAGAGTCTCTTTAAACAAAAAATTAAAAAGACCAAAAATTAATTGAAGTTTCCGTTGACTTGTCGTACGAACATTTTTGCTTAAGGTGACGGGTAGGGCACACTAGCGACGCCAATCGATATTAATTTTTAGCTACTAGACCAGATCTATTTTAAACAATTTCAGGGTTACAACCTCTCGGCAAACACTTATACTATTTATTAAATAATCATGCACAAATGTTGGGTCCTTTTTGTACGCGAAAAATTGATTCACGCCAAAAGCGGCCACTTTTGGCGGTAATCCTAAATTCGAGTGACCTAACAGTTAACTATAAGTATTAAATAAATAGTATAGGTGTTTGCAGAGAGATTGTAACCCCGAAATTGTATCGAAATAGTTTTGACGAATTGAACATTGAATTGAACCTCGAAATTGTTAAAATAGATCCGGCTTAGTAGCTAAAAATTCAAATCGATTGGCGTCGCTAGTGTGCACTACCCGTCCCTTAACAGCTCTTACTCTTAGGTCCAATTCTAGCAATCTTTATCCGTGGATAAATCTATGGTATAACGTCAGATTTGTGTGGAATGACAGCGCTATACCATAGATTTAGTATTGGAATAAGATTGGTCGGTTCAGCCCTCAGTTGCTGAAATAGTAAACTAGCTTTAACCCGCGGCTTCGCTCGCGTTAGAGAGAGACAAACAGATAATATTACAGATAATGGATATTATCAAACAGAACGCCCGGATGGTCTAGTGGTTTAAGTACCGGGCCGTGATCTCGAGGTCCTAGGTCGACTCCCGGGTCGAGCGAAATGTATGCTTAAAATTTTTCGAGTTAGGCAAGCATGGTGATTAAGCCTAACCCCATCATAGTAGCGATGACTTGATTTCTATGATCAAGGCCTTTGCCCTGCAGTGGGACAGTATATAGGCTGATACTTAAGTACTTTTATGGATATTATACAATTTTATTATTAAAGCGTATCTATTGAACCGATAGATAGATATATAGATAACAGTGGGAGATCCACGCTTCGGCATAAATGGGCCGGCTCGGAGAGATACCACGGCCTCACAGAAAACCGGCGTGAAGCAGCACTGTGCTGTGTTTGTGAGGGAGGAGTGAGTGAGGGGGGTTTAAAGGTTGGCAGCGCACTTGTGACTCCAATGGTGTCACGGGTGTCCATGGGCGGCGGCAATCGTTTACCATCAGGTGATCCGTCTGCTCGTCTGCCACCTATGACATGAAAAAAAAACTCTTTATTGCACAACATACAAAACTGAAAAGATAGGTATAATGACAGCAACAACATAGATACAATACACCATTTAGGCGGTCTTATCACTGGAAACGAACTCTAACAGACAACCAATTAAAAAAAATATGTTTTTAAGGTTCCATGCTGTTACGATGTCGCTTGAAACGAATCGTAAATCTCAAAGAAAGGCACACAATATTCGAATTCTCTTATATCAGAAGATTTTCGGTCCCGATTTTTATAACTTCGACAAGACTTGAAAAATGAATTTTGTGGCAAACCGAATGCCACGGGAGCGAACGCGCAAGCAACCTTTGTATTAATAATCCTAACTATACAAAACAACGTGAAACTTCAAAAACTGAAAAAAAAACTCTAGATCTGAGGATAACCAGACATAATCTAGATAAACTCATTCTTTAAATCTCCCGTGACAGATGGCGCTGATCATTATGTTCTACAAGACGAAATTCATCATTTTAATGTCACACATTTCTTCTTTCTTTCTTTGATGTTGTGCGTGTTACATGTAGTTTCAAAAACCAGACAAGTTCGAAACCACCCTGCACCGAGAGATCCGCACAAAAAACGAAAAAATAGAAAGATACTCTTTATTGCTCAAAAGATACAACTAAAAATTATGGTCTATGTTAGATTCAGCGATCTTATCTTCCAGAGATTCGCTGTACCTTCTTTCCTCTGCGCCTAGTTAGTAATAGCCTAGTATTAAAAAAAAAAGAAAAAAATCGGTTTGACACTTCATGTCTCCGTGCATAATGAAGTCCTAGTCCTGAAACGAAGTGAGGGCGACCAACTAGTTTAAATGTGGGAGAGCCACGCTTAGGCATGAATGGGCCGGCTCGACCGGAGTGATACCACTGCCTCACAGAAGACCGGCGTGAAGCAGCGCCTGCGCTGTGTTTCGCCGTGTGAGTGAGGCTACCGGTGGCCCAATGGGGGGAAGGGGAAAAGGTTGGCAGCGCTACTTGTGACTCCACTGGTGTTGCGGGTGTCCATGGGCGGCGAAATTGCTTACCATCAGGTGATCCCGTCTGCTCGTCTGCCACCACTCATATAAAAAAAATTATAATAAAAAAAAAACATAACTAAGAAGGGCTATACACACACACGTTCCGATAATCAGTGGCGTTATCGGGGCAGTGGTGGGGAGGACCCGATATCGTCTTCTAAATCGCCTCGTGTGTGGGCAAATCAGGCTGATTGAACCCATCCACCCACGAAAAATGGCGAAGGGGCAAGAGGAAGAAGTGGGGATGAAAAGTTTCTGGAATCATCTGCTTCTAAATTTCTCTTAACGTTCATGGCGTTTCAACAACCAGTTTTTGACCCAGGTCCTCGTCTTTATTTAGGTGGCACCATAGTAAGTGCCAAGGCAAAGCCTATTTTTGATGTTTTGAGAGAGTCGGTGGAATCTCGGATCAACTACCAATCTGTTACACGGACACACACGCACTGGCAGGAACGTGTGTAGAGTAGCAGCCGATTTAGGAGCCGAATACATCCCCACCACCATCGTCCCGATATCGCTACTGATATCGGCCCGTGTGTAGCCCGTTTAAGGAATACTCCCCCTTCCACCCGCACAACAAGTAGCATGCTCAAAAAACAATTGGCCGTGCGATTTTTGAGCTCAAAATTAGAATGCTTGTTAGTAGCACGTCTGTTTACATATGCTTCTAAGCAGCACTTCATCGTAATCATCGTCAGCCAATTTAAGTCCCCACAGCTGGGGCACGGGCCTCCCTCAATCACATGAGGGGTAATTGCCATACTCACCACGCTTGGCAGACGGGTTGGCGAGGGTTTTGATGTAAATGCAGAGTTTTCCTTCTCTGGGTGCTGATGATCATGCCAGCAGCTTTACCTTAGTCGCCTTTTACGACACCTCGGTAAGAGTGAGGGTGGCCTATTCTACTCTGCCGGGGACCACACGGCGTGCAAGAAGCACTTGCTCAAACAGTATCTTTATGCCTCCATAATAAGATTTCCAAGCGATATACAGCACGGAACCCTAAAGAAATGTAGTCGACTCTAATCTATCCATTCGCATTCATTATGATGTAAAATGGCCGTCATCACAACTGGCAACCAACTGATTGTATTATTTAATATACTAAGACATATGATATCATTGTGTTCGTACTAATCTAAATGCATAATAAGTTACGTCAAATAAACCCTTTGATGTACGCGGTCACATGCGTGCTGCGTGTAGGTTTCAATTTCAGACAGTTGCAATGCTGTCTATATTCAGTTTTTTTATATGATCGTTGGCAGACGAGCAGATGGATCACCTGATGGTTACCGAGTCTCAAGTGCGCTGCCAAACTTTAACCCTACCCTCACTCACGCAGCGAAACAGCATAATGCTGCTTCACGCCGGTTTTCTTCGAGCCGGCCTGTTCATGACGAGGCGTGGCTGTCCCTACGGTCAAAGTTAAGTGGACTAAACTGACACATGTCAAAATCATTCCCATACATTTTTGCGTCTTTTGACAGACACAAAATGTATAGGAACTTGACATTTGCATCTGTCAATTCAGTCCACATAATTAAAAATCATAGTAGGTGTAGATTAAGCGAAAATTCTCTAGATTAGGCTCGAATTTCCAGTCATTGGATGGAATTAAAAGGTGTTTATTTTTCGTTTCGCTTTTGGCACTCGTGGTGACTTTAGACATGTCGCACTAAGTCTGATTATTTATTGTACTGCAACATTATCAGACCGCCACACGTCGCATAAAGACGCTACACCATCCTACGAAACGGGGCGGTAGTCATGGTATCACACTATATATATTTTTAATGAGAATGGGAGGCAAACGAGCAAGCGAGTCACCTGATGGTAAGTGATCACCGGCTTTACCTGTAGCACAAAACGTGATGCGTCACTATTCCGCGACATGAGACCTGTTGTCGTGGTATCACTGGACGTTTCGCACTAAGCCTGACGTCTCATTCTCCCGCGACACGGCCATTCGTCTCGACGTCTGTGCGGCTGTCGTGGTGACGCAACTACAAATTGTGCCGGCTTAAATAACCGCCCGCCATTTTGGGCGCCCTAGGGTTGCCACAATAAACAATGAGAATATCCGACAACACAACATAAAAAAAATCTGCGAAAAAAAAACCGCCTTCAAAAACCACGAACTCAAAAGTATAAAGTAATATTTCTAACACTATACACTTCAAATAACTCTCTCTTCAAATAAGAAACGGTGTATACATATATGGCCGTGTGGTCCCGGCAGAGTAGAATAGGCCACCCTCACTCTTACTGAGGTGTCGTAAAAGGCGACTAAGGTAAAGCTGCTGGCATGATCATCAGCACCCAGAGAAGGAAAACTCTGCATTTATATCAAAACCCTCGCCAACCCGTCTGCCAAGCGTGGTGAGTATGGCAATTACCCCTCATGTGATTGAGGGAGGCCCGTGCCCCAGCAGTAGGGACTTAAATGGGCTGACGATGTATACATATATTTGTGGTTCCTTTGTTGATTCTCTTACCCAAAGATATTACATATTTTTTTTATGATATAGGTAAGCGATTACCGCCGCCCATGGACACCTGCAACACCAGTGGTGTCATAAGCGCGCTGCTCAAGACACAGCGCATGCACTGCTTTACGCCGCTTTTCTGTAAGGCCGTGTTGTCACTCCGGTCGAGCCGGCCCATTCATTCCAAAGCCACGGTTTGCTGGTTCATCTCAATTACCCAAAAACAACAGTAAACTAGCAATTGACAACCCTGTAAAGCGAACGCAGCATCCGCCGATCCATAGCGCCAGCGCATAAACCCGATCGATTTTATAGATCATTGATCCTGAATCAATGCCACTGCAAATTACACCTTAAAAATACCACAAAACGTCCACATTCGCTTACGAGGAGACCATAAAAATCAATCATAAAGTTCTATTTTAAGCGCGAGAACACGTGTTTGCCATCTCTTTTCCTCTTAATAAAATTTGAATGTGGGAAAGGGACAAGTGCTTTTTGTTAAGTAATAAAAAGTGTGTTTTAATCTATCTTCATCTTTTATGTTGTTAAAGTAAAAGATAGATTGTGGCGTAGAATAAAATCAATTCTCTGGACACGTTTCACGTCAAAGAGTAACATAATATAATGTACAAACTGCGTCAGGTCGAGTTAGCCATCTGGTAAACGTTGCGGTCGCCGACATGGCTAGTTGTTCTTCAGCCATTTGGTTGGATGCTGGCGTTTAACGCCCTAGGCGTTCAATTGGATCGCTTTAATAGATAGACCTGTACATATTGATGGATATGTAAAATGTGCACTTACTTAAAAGAAAAAACAGATCCCCACAAGAACTAAGGTCACAGACATAGTCCAAAGGATTGCATGCCTCAAATGGCAATGGGCAGGGCAAATTACCTTGAGACGGAAAGGTCCCCGAGTGGAGGCCACGTACAGAATGTCACAGCCGTGACAGGCCCCACCCAAGTTGAACCGATGATCAGATGAAGGTCGCGAGAATCCTTTGAATTCGGGCGGCACAGGACCGATCTGTGTGAGGACATTGCGGGAGGCTTATGTCCGACAACACTGCCAAGGTGTTTCCGGCCTTCGGAGTACGTGAGCGTACCCACTGAGAGTGGTTTACTCAGCATACGACTCCGCGAGGGACGACGTTACCGGGTGTCTTGCTAGGTCGTACAGCGATGAAAGGCTGCATTGCGCCAGGTAGGGGTGAAGCGGCGAGCGCGATCAGCGATGCGCTCTAGCCCCGGCAGTGGGGTCTCCGACCGCTATTGCGCATCTGCAGGTTCTGTCACGAGGACGAGGAAACGATTATCCACGTCCACTACAGAAGCCAGCACCTGGGAGCACACATGATCTCGGCAGACGGGATCAAAAGCTCCCCCATCAGCTCCATTCTCGGGTTTATCCTGGAGCTGGAGCTACATGAGGTGCTGTAATAGGTTCTGGGGCTGCCACAATAGATCATCTACTGGTCGCAGTGGCTATGAGACGCAAGACTCACGCCATTTCTTTCAAATAAAAAAAAAGCTATTGCGCAGATATGGACACCTCAGGGGTTTAGGTTAAAATTAGAGTCCCATACATCACCTTGTTCCGTACACGTTGCAAGGGTCTCCTTGCAACGTGTACGGAACAAGGTGGCCGTCTGGCCATGATGGTTTCCCCTGGGGAAAAAGGCCCATGCCCGGGAGCGGGCGTCTATTGGCTGAAATGATGATGGAACCCTGTATAATCAAATGTATGTTTCGTTGAATGAATCTTAGACTCATAAGATAGTTTTGGCACGGCGACAGATGGCCTGATGTATAATTTTATTACTTCCGACGGGATGTCGTCAGGGTTGGAGACAACATGCTGTATCGATTTTATATCTGTTGGTTTGCAACATTTATGCTGACAAATCAAATTTGCAATTTCCTGACTGATATTTTTTTTCGCTTATTTTGTTGATCTAACATGCTACATTACGTTTGCCAAGACGCGGTCTCCACTCTAGAACTCGTTCACCCCATCGGTTGTCGGTTCTGCGGCTAATATGGCCAGCCCAGTGCCACTTAAGCTTGCTAATCTGGTGAGCAATGTCGATGACTTTGGTTCTCTGCCGGATCACCTCATTTCGGATTCGATCTCGGAGAGAGACGCCGAGCATTGCTCGTTCTATAGCCCGCTGAGCGACCTTTAACTTGTGGACCAGCCGCAAGTGGTCACGTTTCGGCTCCGTATGTCAGACGGGTAGGACGCACTGATTGAAGACTTCTGTCTCCCTCAAAGGCGCGCCTCAAATGTAGGGCGCCCTCTGGCTAGGTGGGGGGACGATCTGCGCAGGATGGCTGGCAAGAGCTGGATGCGACAAGCCATGGATAGATCACAGTGGCGAACAATTGGAGAGGCCTACGTCCAGCAGTGGACTTCATACACGGGATGTAAACGATAAAAAATAACACTGTACAGATTTAGATTTCCACTACAAATTAACTAACACATCGATACTTCCAGCTCCCCAATCCCTATGATTCTAAACACAGCAATTCTTCCCTAGATCCGATGCTCGCGCCGCTGCCAAGAGTATTAAAGTGTCAAGGCGATCGAATCGCACTTTTCCAGTTGTCAAAACATTAGTTTAAGTGCACAATAAAATTTTAAGAAGCGAGCAAAAGTAAAAAAGATTAACTCTGTAACATATGCTCATTTTTAGCATGCTTTATAAGCATGCCAAACATGAGTATGCTTAAGGCGACGGGTAGCCCTAACAAGCGACACCATTCGTTTTAATTGTTAGCTACTAAACCGGATCTATATTAAACACTTTCGGGGTTACAACCTCTCGGCAAACACTTATACTATTTATAAAATAACCATGCACAAATGTTGGGTCCGTTTTTGTACGCGAAAAATTGATTACCGCTAAAAGCGGCCACTTTTAGCGTGAATCAATTTTTCGCGTACAAATGTTGGTTCCACATTTGTGCATGGTTATTAAATAAATAGTATAAGTGTTTGCCGGGGGGTTGTAACCCCAAAAATGTTTAAAATAGATCCGGTTTAGTAGCTAAAACTTAAAATCGATTGGCGTCGCTAGTGTGCCCTACCCGTCACCTTAATGAACTGTCCACATTTGCTATCAATAAGCATGCTATTTATTAGCCATATATTAGCATGCTTAAATATAAAGCACTCCGCCACACTCCCCTTTCCCACACTGCAGGTAGCATGCTTAAAAATCAACCAGCGTGCGATTTATGAGCATGCTCAAAATACCTACTACTATACCTACTGTATCTCTGTTTAATGCGACCAATAAATAAATAAATCAATAAAAATAAGAATGCGTAACAGTACCTATATTCTTTTATGCTAGTTTTTTTTTAAATATAATGACACAGTCACTAAGTATATTGGCTCGCCTCAGCCTGATGGTAAGCAAGAGGAGATCCGTTCGTTGCAGTTACAACGGACGCGATGTCAAGGCATCATTTCCGTTGGCACTGCATTAATAGCCCGCGAGATGCTTCTCCGCGCTTTCAAGCACCCCTGCACCCCACCGTGGCTGCGCCCATGGTATGGACTATCATCCAGGAGTTGGTGGGTCCGGTGAATGAAGCGACTGCCGTCTGACCTTCACAATTCCGACAGGGGATCCAGAACAACTGAATAAACTCAACCTTAAGTACTTATCCACTTTTTTATGGTTAAACTGCCACTTGAAAAATTTCAGTACCTGAAACAAACAAATATTACGTAAGTAGGTATTTAAAATACATTGGCCGTGTGGTCCCCGGCAGAGTAGAATAGGCCACCCTCACTCTTACCGAGGTGTCGTAAAAGGCGACTAAGGTAAAGCTGCTGGCATGATCATCAGCACCCAGAGAAGGAAAACTCTGCATTTGTATCAAAACCCTCGCCAACCCGTCTGCCAAGCGTGGTGAGTATGGCAATTACCCCTCATGTGATTGAGGGAGGCCCGTGCCCCAGCAGTGGGGCCTTAAAAGGGCTGACGATGACGATGATTTAAAATACATATTTATATTTCTTTTTGAAAAATTCTATTCTTTTCAACCGACTTCAAAAAAAGGAGGTTCTCAATTCGACATTGTTATATTTTTATGTTAGTTCGCCGATTATTTTACCATTTATGATCTGATGATTCTTTTTTTGTTGGTGAGTAGATAGTCCCGGATTGGTACCGTGAGGATATCAGGATCTGATGATGGGATCCTGGAGAAATTGAGGGGAACTTAAATTTTATAGGGACACGTAATTTTGTATCTGTTTTCAAAACTGCACCAGTATTACGCCTGACTGTATTAATTTCGTGGCTCTGCTGATTATGGAAGGTCACCTCCTCAACGGTAAGGAGTTAAAGGATCTTTTTCAATAATGTATTCACGATTCGTTTTATAGTTATTTGGCGGGGGTGGAAGAGGGAAGGGAGGGGGGGAGGGTGTGCTAAAAAATGAATATCTCAAATTTTTTAAAAGGTATTTTTAGTGTCTCATTTTTTGGCAAAAAATGAGACACTAAAAATACCTAAAAAGATTGAAAAACTTTTTTCAAAATTTGTCCATTTTCATGCATAAAATAATTATTGAAATTCTTTATATTCTAAATAGACGTAAGCGCCAAATGACGTCATCGGACGGCTGAATACAGCGATATTCCTTTGCTTATCATTGTTTTAATAAAAAAAAGGTACTACTGTCAGAGGTAAAGAATACTAGTGTCATCATTGTCAACGTCATTCATTCATTCAACGTTGACAAGTTGTCTTTTTTTTTGACAGTTGCATGTCATGGGTTTGGCATTTCGTAAATTTAAAACTATAATGTGCTAAGCAAAGAAATATTTTACATTCTGCCGTCCGATGACGTCATCTTACGTTTTTTAGTTTTTAATTTTTTTCATAAGCAAAAGCAAATAAGCAATATAAAAAATGAATAAATATATATTCGAGCAGCGGAAAAGTAAACAAAGAATTGGTATTTTTTGTTTCAGAGCTTAGCAAATTTGAAATGTTGTCCATTGGGTACCTATTCATAGGCGCGGTAATCCCTTCGAGTGATCAGGCTTCTCGTCTGCCGTAAAAAAGCTAGTTTCTCTATAAAAACATGGCCTCATTACTTAAGTGGCCGGACGCAAAGAGGCCGCAGGACCTCAAGGACCTCTTCTTAAGGATACTCCAGTTTTTCTGTAGGGCTGTCTACTTTTTATTTCGTGGACTGCCTCGGTGGCGCAAGGGTTAGTGGGTCGGACTTTAAAGCGACGGTTGCGCTTGGGGTCCCGGGTTCGATCCGCGGGTCGGGCCAAAATTTGTACCTGAGTTTTTCTGTGAAATTCTCAGTGTCAGCCCGGAGTCTGGAAGTTGGCGGTCTTGTACCCCCGTGCCTCGGAAAGCACGTTAAGCCGTTGGTCCTGCGTCTAATCCCTCTTCGGTCGTATCACACTAGTGTCCCATCGAAATAAGAGGGTAGGGAAATAGATAGTGCACTTGTGTCTGCGCAAATACTTGTGCACTATAATATGTCCTGCGTACGTGGCTGATCGTTGAGATTGACCGCATCGGAGTACCTACGTGGGTAAGGGAATAGAGACTGCACTTGTGTTTGCACACACACTTGAGCACTATAATATGTCCTGCGTCGATGGCTGATCGCTAATATTGGCCACCATGACCGAAATATCGGTTTGGAAGACATTCATTCATTTCGTGAAGTATCCTCCTTATCTCATATTCCCGGTTGTATCCAAAGCTGTCGCATTGGAGCCCAGGACACGCTTTGACCATTCGTTAGATTCAGGATTTACATTAAAAAAACCAGATATTCATGCTCAGGTTCGAACCACGATCGCCTCATTAAAGGTACGTTCGTATCCACTGAGCTTCTATCACTGTTGTTTCGTGTTTTTTTTATATGATAGGTGGCAGACGAACCGACGGATCACCTGATGGTAAGCGATTGACGCCGCCCACGGACACCCGCGACTCCAGTGGAGTTTTAAAAAACCCTCGATGGCGGCCATCTTGGATTTGAAATTTGTCTCAATAAATATATTCTGCTACTCAAGCCCTTTTATATGATACCTATATTGTGGGAGTTGTGTTAAAAAATAAAATCCATATCTTTGTGACGGCGGCCATCTTGGATCGATTTTTATCCAACATAGCTAAGAATACTCCCCATGAATAAGGATTCATCTTTCGAACAAAAAAAAACAAAATCAAAATCGGTTCATTTGTTCGGGAGCTACGATGCCATAGACAGACACACAGACACGTCAAACTTATAACACCCCGTCATTTTTGCGTCGGGGGTTAAAAATAGCACTGGAAACCTTATTCCGAACTACCATCCCTGGAGATCCGCCGCCCCACTCAATAGTGGGGGGAACTGAAATTTCCGTTTCCGGCCGCCGGGGCGGTATCGCGCCACCTACCGGCGAGCAGCAAATAGTTTAGCGTTTGTCTTGCTATCTCTAAGTTTAAATATTTCATAATTTTAAGATTCTGGTTCAAATTATATGCTATGTTTTTGGTTAAAATAAAACGTTCCTTCAATATTTAGTTGGTTGGGTGTTCTCGGTAGAGCAAGGTGGTATTTTACGCCAATCCACCGCCTTCAGCTCTATAAGGCACAAGTTCGGCCTCACATGGAGTACTGCTCCCATCTCTGGGCCGGAGCACCCCAATATCAGCTCCTCCCTTTCAACCGCGTTCAACGTCGTCCAACTCGAATAGTCGACGACGAGAATCTCATTGATCGCTTTGACTCTCTGGTCCTGCGCGGAGAGAAGTCACCTCTCTATGTGTCTTTTACCGCCTTTACCATGGTGAGTGTTCCGAGAAGTTGTTTGGCTCCTCGCTCCTGCACCGAGCCATCAAGGCATGGAATGCCCTCCCAGCTCATGTGTTTCCTCCTTCATACAATCCGGGGTCTTTTATGCGGGGCGTGAAGCGGCATCTCAGCAGGCCATTAGGGTAAGGATGGCAGACACAATGGGTACTTTGTTAGTTCTTTTGTGCCTGTCAGCCTCGTATTTGGATTTCACGGCCGCTTACCATCAGGCGGAGTGAGATCATCCTGATTGACCTTTCTATAAAAAAATAATAATAATAATGGACAACATTTCATATTTTTAACATGTCCATATTGTTTTTTTATATGAAAATAGACATAAAATGAACAGACCCATATTTTTTCTTTTTTCAAAATTTGTCCATTTTCATGCAAAAAATAATGATTGAAATTCTTTTTATTCTAAATAGACGTAAGCGCCAAATGACGTCATCGGACGGCTGAATACAGCGATATTCCTTTGCTTATCATTGTTTTAATAAAAAAAAGGTACTACTGTCAAAGGTAAATAATACTAGTGTCAACATTGTCAACGTCATTCATACATTCAACGTTGACAAGTTGTCTTTTTTTTTTACAGTCACATGTCATGGGTTTGGCATTTCGTAAATTTAAAACTATAATGTGCTAAGCAAAGAAATATTTTACATTCTGCCGTCCGATGACGTCATCTTACGTTTTTAGTTTTTAATTTTTTTCTCAGTAAATAAGCAATATAAAAATGAATAAATATATATTCGAGCAGCGGAAAAGTAAACAAAGAATTGGTATTTTTTGTTTCAGAGCTTAGCAATTTTGAAATGTTGTCCATTGCTAACTGATTCATTCGAAGCTCCTACCTTTCAAAGCTAACTACAAAGTTATTGGTCTCCTTGCCGTACGGTCTGTCCGTCTGTCCGGCAACTGGGCTAGCCTAGTTTCCAAGGTTGGAGAAAGCGCCTTTGACTAACTTTGTGGCCACGGCCGCTGTGGTAGGCTGAGCGGAAAATATAACGTCAATATATTTTGCAATTTATTCTTAATAACAATATCCCCCAACCGATTAAGGCTAAGGCGTCGAATCGAAAATAAATGTGGGAGAGCCGCGCTTAGGCATTAATGGGCCGGTTCGACCGCTGTGATTCGCCGTATGAGTGAGGTTACCGGAGGCCTAATGGGGGGAAGGGGAAAAGGTTGGCAGCGCACTTGTGACTCCACTGGTGTTGAGTGTATCCATGGGCGGCGGAATTGCTTACCATCAGGTGATCCGTCTGCTCGTCTGCCACCTCTCATAAAAAAATAAGAATCTCAACGATTAGCCACGTACGCAGGAGGGCTCAAGTGTGTGCACAAACACCAGTTCACTCTCTATTCCCTTGCCCTCATATTCCGATGGGACACTTTTGTGACACGACCGAAGAGGGATCGGGCGCAGGACCAACGGCTTAACGTGCTTTCCGAGGCACGGGGTTACTAGACCGCCAACTTCCAGACTCCGGACTGACACTAAGAATTTCTTACCGCAAAACTTAGGTACAAATTTTTGGCCTGACCCGGGGTTCGATCCCAGGACCTCTTGCGTAAGGTGACTGGTAGGGAACACTAGCGGCGCCAATCGATTTTAATTTTTAGCTACTGAACCGGATCTATTTTAAACTATTTCGGTGTTACAACCTCTCGGCAAACACTTATAATATTTATGTATTAAATACTATAATCAGGGAACACCGCGGCTGGAATCTCATTCCAGAGTTTGCACGAGCGCGGGAAAAAGGAGCGCTGGAAACGAAGCGTTCTGGAAGGGATTGGTTCCAGGTAGTATTGGTGAAGTTTGCACTCAACAAGAAACACACACATACACCCACCACACAAAATACACCCACATATTAAACCTTGCCCTCTGTAATGAACAGATCTCTTGTATTTCTGTTAGATGTTTTGTTTCTCGCGTATTATGTTAAACCCCTTACCTTGAGTTCCTAATAATATATATATTTTTTCTTGTTTTTTCTCCACAAGTGCGGTAAATTTACCCTGTTAATCGTTTTCTGTTCCCCACAGGACAGGCTTGCCTAGTGTGGGGACCAGCAAAAATTTATATGTATGTGCAATTTTTGGTTAATAAATACTTATTTAATTTATTTATTTATTAATTTATTTAATTTAATTTAGTTTGCCGCGGCGCGACCTATACCCGCCACCGCTTGTACACTATGGTATACTTATATGAGAAAATGTAGGGAGTAACTTTCTTATGAAAGCTTACTTATGTCTCCGCCGCACCCTCGCATATACATACATAAAAAATATATGATGGAAACCGGACGCGTGCAGCCGCTACAATTAGATTTATTAATTTAAATATTATAGCTAAATGCAGACGAACCAACCGATTAAGGTGATAGGTAGGGCACAGCAGCAACGCCAATCGATTTAAATTTTAGGCTACTAAGCCGGATCTATTTTAACAATTTCGGGGTTACAACCTCTCGGCAAACACTTATACTATTTATTAAATAACCATGCACAAATGTTGGGTCCAACGCGTACGCGAAAAATTAATTCACGCCAAAAGCGGCCACTTTTGGCTTGAATCATTTTTTCGTGTACAACAAAAACAATTAAAAATGAAAATCGGCGTCGCTAGTGTACCCTACCCGTCAACTGTCACATCACAAGGATAAGCTGTCATTATTACAGAATCCATATTTTGAGGTTATTATTTTAGTACTCATTTTAAACTAGGGGTCCGGGTGGTTTAACTTGAGTATTATAAATAAAAAATATTTCACAACATCACATACATTGATCTGACTCCGAGATAGGTAGCTCAAGCACCTGTGTTACGGATATCAGAATCAACAGTGGGATTACAAATATATTACATATAATACTTTTCTTTTGTAAATACATACTCATAATACATAGATAACGCCCAGACCAATACAAACAGATATGGTCATGCACACAAATGTTTGTACTGTGCGGGGATCGAACCCGCAACCCTTGCACCAGAGGCAGCGTTCACTACCACTGTTCCAAACGGGTTGTCAAGTTATAGTTGATACTCTAAGTAACGTTAATTTTAGTCCTCAGTTATTCCCAGTATTAATCCCACTTCTTTTTTTAAACCACGTTTAGGAATAAAAGAGCCAGCGTCTGAACAATCTTATGTGTTTATCACAGAAATGTTTGTCCAGGGTGGGGATAGAACCCAAAACCTGCGTACGAGGCAGGGTTAATACCAATGCGCCATCAGGCCAGTGTATCAGCCTTCATTTTATAAAATTGCCAAAGCAATAGAACCCCAATGTATCCATTCATCTTCTTGTAACATATCGGGTACATTGCCAATAATGTCCCGGTCCAATCAATTGCCCTGTGACCCAGTGTCAGGGGCAGGCTGACCCTGAGGAGAGGGCCTAAATTGGGTACTGCCATTAATACCTACATGGGGAAGATAGATTAATTAATTTTATTGGGAGAAAACAAGAACTATTTTCCGCCTTTTATTTAGCTACCTATCTCCTTAGAGTGTTAAATTAACACGGGACGTGGCATGTGGACGATTTCCCCTCTGCCAAAGTACACGACCAACGTGATTCAACGTTCGGGTATTTTTACAAAATCGCCATTTCGAATTCGTATCTGTCGCTGAGCGGAACTCGTCAAATGGTTGTTGTGCAGTTTTTACTTGCGAGCGATCAGAAAAATCGAATTTATCTTTCTTATCACGCATAAATATTTTTTAAATAAAATAAACGTTATTTCACAGAATAATAACATTTTTCATCTACATATTTTGCGACAGAAATAACCCCAAATGACAATAGGCTATTTTGTAGTACGTTGACACGATTTTTCACGATATTGGTTGGTAGGTAAGTTACAATCTCTCGGCAAACACTTATACAATTTATTAAATAACCATGCACAAATGTTGGGACCAACGCGTACACGAAAAATTGATTACCGCCAAAAGTAGCCACTTTTAGCGTGAATCGATTTTTCGCGTACAAAAACAGACCCAAAATTTGTGCATGCTTATTTAATAAATAGTATAAATGTTTGCCGAGAGGTTGTAACCCCGAAATTGTTTTAATGAAATCCGGTTTAGTAGCTAAAAATTAAAATCGATTGGCGTCGCTAGTGTGCCCTACCCGTCACTTTAAAAAATTGGCATTACAGAAACATAAATTTACTAAATCGGCTGTATGACTGTTTCAACAATCCAACAATTTCACCATCTTGGTGACCCAGACCACTAGGCTACCGCGGTATTAAATTATAACTTTTCTAGTACTTATCTGCATTTTCGCTGCTGTGAGAAAGTGATTCATCAATGTTTGTAATCAAACATCATCATTTAATTTTATTACTTATTCATATCTAGACCATCACTAACACACCCCGGGATTTTGGCAGATTTTTTAAAAACCAAATCTGCGCTTTACCATATCCCGTGTTAAATTGTCTAAGTACCTTACCTATGTCCTTACTTATAATCAGGCCAAAAATATTGTAGTTACTTTTCATAAGTTTAGAAAATTCTCAGTGTCAGACCGAAGTCTGTACGTTGAAAACTAAATTAATTGAAAAATCATTAGAACATCAAAGACTGTTTTTTTTTGACCAGACGGATCGCCTGATGGTAAGCGATTGCAGCCGCCCGAAGACACCCGCGACAAGTGGAATGAAGAAAAGTTCGCTTCCCACCTTTAAATCCTCTGTCCCCTGGATATAGTGCATCTATGTTTGCGCACACACTTGAGCACTTTAATGTGTTGGTTGTAACGAAGTGGGGGTGGGCTACCAGTAAATAATGTGTAAAAAAAGAGAAAAATTCAAATAATAGTCCTTAATTGAATTGGTACGAGGTTGGCGAGGGGTTTCATTATTACGTTTCTTTGAATTCTGTCTAGGAATGAAAATATTGGATTACAAAAATAATTAAATTTCATTCGGGATCTACATCATTTAAAAAATAAATTAGTCTCAATTTATTTGAATAAAAAACTTTTGAGTAAATTCGTAATAAGTAGAATGAATAAATGAATGAAAAGACATCGTCGAAAATGATCTGCGAGAGCTTCAGACCGGTGATTGGCAACAAATAATGCTATTAAAACCTGCCAAATGAAGATAGGTTACTATAGTGTACAAGACTATTTAAATGATAAGGATTCTTAGTCATGTTAATTGATTAATCTTTTGAGTTGTTATTCATAGTAGTCTATTAACTTTCATAATTGTATTTTTTTCTCTTCTCAATTGAAACTCTGTAACATCATCAATATTCGAAAAGAGTAACTACTGAGTTTCTTGCTGGTGTCTTCTCAGTAGAAATCGACATTCCGAACCAGCGGTAGGTACCTATTATGCACCTATTTTGACACTCATAAGTGTTCTGTGTGGACTCTTATCTTTATCGATAGTATTGCTATTGATCAAAACTAAACCTCGAAAAGCATTCAGACTATCGAGTCTGAATGCGATAATGCAGGGTTTCTCAAAGAGGGGTACGCGTACCCCTAGGGGTACGCCATTCGAGGGCAAGGGGTACGCGACAACATTTACGTAATGGCGGCTTGATTAGTTTTAAAAATTATCCATTAGTATTAAAAAGACATTTCTTTTGGCACTATGTTTCTTACCTTTTATTTCAAATAAAAACCTTATTTTCTTCAATAGTATTAATTCTATTTTATTATTTCCTTTTTTTTTGGGGGGGGGGGGGGGGGAGCAATTAATGAGTTAGGGGTACGCTGTCACCTGGAAATTTTAACAGGGGTACGTGGTGCCAAAAGTTTGAGAAACCCTGCGATAATGAATCGATAGGGATACTATCGATAGTTTCGCAACACTAACACAAACAATACAAAAGAGGCTGATCCAGCCGTCGATCCTGAAAACGCGAGGTCTCTAGAGGTGTTAAAATACCGATTCAGTCTGCAGTCTACTGCAGAAATTTGAAAATACTTCAAGAATGCGAGATTTCATCAGATACAACCGCACAGCGTGACTAGGACGTCCGTGTCAGCTATCAGATTAAATCTACAACAAAGATTAAGCGATATTACGTGCACTTTCTATTGCCCACTAGACGTGTGTAAGTCTTGACTGAAACGACTCAGTGATCCGACTCAGCCAAATGATACACTGGTCCGAACCTCTAATATTCGCTCCGAATGTATCATTCGACTCAAATGGATCTCGTGGTAAATCGAGCAATGATTAGGGTGAGCCGAGTCAGCTGAATGATCCGAGTGAGCGGAAGAGTCTATATTCCAAATGAAGCGTTTTTTTTTTAAATTAGAATAGCCAGACATTTGACACACAATCTCACCTGATGTTAAGTGAGGATGTGGCCGAGGATGGATCATGCCTGTCTAGTAACAGCCTATTCACTCTTTTCTGGAATAAGTTCAGATCATAGCGTTTAGGGAACACATCTTCCGGCAGAGAGTTCCATTCCTTAGCTAATCGCAACATGAATGTATTGAATCTTTTGGTACGTGTTGCCGGTATTTCTACCACATAAGGGTGGTAACCCCTTCTCCGTCTTGTGTCCCGATGATGAAAGGGGGCCGATGGATTAGATCATATAATTCCTTCGCACACTCTCCGAAATGCAACCTGTAAACAACCGAAAGACACGCTACCTTACGCCTGTGTTCAAGGCTTAACAACTTGCGGTCAAAAAGTTCGGCGTCGCCAACAATCCTTTTAGCTCAGTTTTCGATCGATTCCAATGCAGCCAACGTATTTGGCAGATCCATACCAAAGGTTTTACTGTTCCGCATCACTGCACTGATCCAAATGCAAATGTTCCATCTTTTGAAAAATATGCTTTTCCCAGGCCTATAATGCCCTCGCGCATGACGCTCCGCTGTGCAGGCGTGGGGCTCACTCATCTCAGCGTATCATCATGGGCGTAGCTAGGGGGAGCCTGGGTGTTCCGGGCCCATCCTGTAGCAGATTTAACAGAGAGACTAAATAGGCTAAAGCCTAAGGCGGCAGATTTAAGGAGGCTGTAAATTTTAGCAATATTTATTTTTAAGGCTGCGGGAGTATTTCCCGACGGCTACGACTTAGGGACCTTCAAGAGAAGAGCGTACTCTTTTTTAAAAAGGCCGACAACACATTAGCGATCTGTCTGATTTCGCGGATGTTGATTAATTTTGTCCGCCTAGCATTAAAAAAAAAGAAGGTGTACAATCTTCCACTAAGCTCACTTACACTTAAAGCGAGCATGATTGACTTAAACTATGAAAAAGAAACACAGCTCAGGCGACGGGTAGCCCTAACTAGCGACACCATTCGTTTTTAATTGTTGGCTACTAAACCGGATCTATTTTAAACAATTTCGGGGTAACAACCTCCGGGCAAACACTTATACTATTTATTAAATAACCATGCACATATGTTGGGTCTGTTTTTGTACGCAAAAAATTGATTACCGCCAAAAGTGGCCACTTTTAGCGTGAATCAATTTTTCGTGTACAAATATTGGGTCCGCATTTGTGCATGGTTATTTGTTAAACCTACTTGGGTTTTCATAGACAAAGTCTACACTCTGGTTTTAAGAAGACATTCTGTATGTCAGTCTGTTCGGTGTTCATTTGTCTGCTTACCAAAATAAAGTCTACACTCTGGATTTAAGAAGACATCCTGTATGTCAGTCTGTTCGGTGTTAAATACTACTATTTAACAGAGTACTATTTAACAGCTGTATTTTTCCTTAATAAAGAAAATAAAATAAAATAAATTGTCTGCTTACCAAAATATATGTCGTATGTAAATACATATGCCTGTTTACTTTGCCCCTCTGCCGATATAAATAAATTTATTAAATAAGTAGTATAAGTGTTTGTCGAGAGGTTGTAACCCCGAAATTGTTTAAAGTAGATCCGGTTCAGTAGCTAAAAATTAAAATCGATTGGCGTCGCTAGTGTGCCCTACCCGTCACCTTAAGACAGAAACAGCTGCGTGTTAGTCTTGTGCCAGCACCATTATGCCACAAAAGACAAATAGTTGCCAATAGCAATATGTCAAGCATCGCGTGCAGGAGTCGAACCCGCGACCGGTCGCGTTCCGCTCCGCGGCGCAATCATGCTAAAGAGCTGCGTTGGTTTCCAACGAACAGTTCAGGGTATTTCATGTCATAGATGGCAGACGAGCAGACGGCAGAGTAGAATAGGCCACCCTCACTCTTACCGAGGTGTCGTAAAAGGCGACTAAGGTAAAGCTGCTGGCATGATCATCAGCACCCAGAGAAGGAAAACTCTGCATTTAGATAGATAGATAGATATACTTTATTGCACAAAATACACAACTTAAGTACTAGGCATTACAGAAATTTTGTGTACAATTTCGGCGGTCTTATCGCTGAAAGCGATTTCTACCAGACAACCTTCTAGTAAAGGACATTGGATAGTAAAGAAGGGGTAGGGGGTGCAATATTCAATAAGGAAAGAAAAAAAAAAAAAAGAAACTGTAAATGTTAAAATATAACATATAACCCTAATACATAAATAAAATACAGTATTATAAACTAATAAATAAGTTATGCTCAAATACATACACATAATATTGTGAGATTGATATCAGAAAAAGACAAAAATAATAATAATATGTTAATCAAATGGATCTAAGATGGACCATCGACTACACTGCATTTATATCAAAACCCTCGCCAACCCGTCTGCCAAGCGTGGTGAGTATGGCAATTACCCTGACTATGGCATGTGATTGAGGGAGGCCCGTGCCCCAGCAGTGGGGACTTAAATGGGCTGATGATGATGATGATGAGCAGACGGACGGCCGCAGCAGCCCATGGACACCACTTTCGCAACACGTACGAAAAGTAGTCTGTTTTTTTATGGTAAGCGATTGCCGCCGCACATGGACACCCGCAACACCACTGGAGTCACAAGTCGCTGCCAACCTTTAAACCCCCGGCCTATGGGCCCGTACCGTCACTCGCGCAGCGAAACAGCACAGTGCTAATTCACGGTTTTCTGTGAGGCCGTGGTATCGCTTTCATGCCGAAGCGTGCTCTCCCACGATCAAACGGTTTGAGCCTAGTCGACGCTTATTCCAAAAAGAAGTAATTCGTTTTGGGACTTCATGAGATAAATGAAGTCTTGAAACGAAGTGAGGGCAGGCCACAAGTGAATTGATAATATAATTGAAAACCTGTTTATTTAGACTTAATTTTTGAAATTTATATAATCGTTTAAAGGTAAGGCTACTTATTACTACGTATGTTACTAGAACTTAGTAACTCACTGTTTGAAACCAAAATATGAGAGAAAATATACTTTGAAATTCAGGCTACAATGATAATAAATTTACCTATAATAACCTATCGACGACTTCTTCCATTCATCATGAACAGTTCATATCATGAACAGCCTTCAGCGACAGTATAGAAAATAAGTTTCAGAAGTACTCAACAGATGTGGATATCCATTCGAACAGTTTTTCTAAATTTAAAAGGTTAACATTGAGTTTTCTGCAACAGCAAAACTAAAATTGTGTATATGCATGCATGTGTACAGGTGTGTATGCATGCTTGTTTAGATATATATTTTCAATTGAGATAATCATATTCGCAAGTTGTGGCAGTCTGTAACTGAATCTACACTTAGCATATATTTTAATGTAAGTTTTTTACGGTTATTCGGTGTAAGATTTGTTGGTTGAGTGAACTATTTCTTTAAACTTAAATTTAAAAAAATCACTCTTTTCAATTCAGTGAACTGATTTTCGAGTCTAACGCTAAATTAACAAATTACATGCCAATTACGAATAAATTACCTACTTACTAACAAACCTATAATGTTGTTAACCTGACGGCAAAGTGAAACATTTACTCACTTACTACTTTTTTGTAATTTAATAAACTGCAGAGATACATGTATATCATCGGCGACCAGTTTTTTTTTTGTTATGGCGACGGTTAGGGCACACAAGCGACACCAAACGATTTTAACTTTTAGCTACTAAACCGGATCTATTTTAAAAAATTTCGGGATCACAACCTCTCGGCAAACACTTATACTGTTATTAAATAACCATGCACAAATATTGGGTCCGTTTTTGTACGCGAAAAATTGATTCACGCTAAAAGTGGCCGCTTTTGGCGGTAATCCATTTTTCGCGTACGCGTTGGACCCATCATTTGTGTATAGTTATTTAATAAATAGTATTAGTGTTTGCCGAGATGTTGTAGCCCCGGAATCGTTTAAAATAGATCCGGTTTAGTAGCTAAAAATTAAAATCGATTGGCATCGATAGTGTGCCCTACCCGTCACCTTAAAGCTCCATCTGCTTTTTAAAAGCTCCATCTAACGAAAGACGATGAAATACTTTTCCCATACTAAGGAATCATGTACTTAGTGAGATGACCCTGGTTAATACATGAGTCACTTTGTTTTTGTCAAGTAAGTAAGTAAATTGTTGCAACGACAGCCTTGCAATTTTGATGCACACTGCTTACGGAATCAGTGGCATTGACCTCAAAAAACCCAAAGATTTTAGATGCGATGCAGTACTTGGGAAAATGCAGGCAAGCGTGCGTTGCGGCGATGCATCAATAAAATATTATTTTTTAACAGACTTAAAAAAAGGAGGTTTCAATTCGATGTATGTGTGATGTATTTATATTTTTTTATGTTTGTTCGCCGATTACTTTGCCATTTATTAACCGATTTAGATGATTCTTTTTTAATTGGAAAGTAGATAGTCCCGGATTGGTTCCATGATCAGGATATCAGGATCCGATGATGGAATCCTGGAAAAATTGAGGGGAACTCTCGAACTTCCCGAGTGTACTGTTATAAAATGTTATTTGAAGTGTATACAGTGTTAAAAATATTATTTTGAAGGCGGTTTTTTTTCGCAAATTTTTTTTTCGTTTGGTGCTGGTTTCCGTTAGTGGTTTTTATGGTGATGTCGGTGCTATATGTCCAATAAAAAATGTATTAGGCGACTTTATGTCACTTACTGTCACTCTCATTATTTTGTCTTTTTATGATCAGATATGTTTTTTTTAATCAACGTGAGCAAATGCGTTATTAATTTGTGATGCCGAGTAATGACTTCACAGGAGGATTTTTACATTTTTTTCTCATTAAATATTTGTTTAAAAAATCTGAAATTATTTTTCTTAATTTTCTATGAGTTTAATCTAGAAATAGTATTTTTATTTTTAACCTCCGACGTAAAAACGACAGGGCGTTATAAGTTTGACGTGCTGTGTGTGTGTGGTCCCCGGCAGAGTAGAATAGGCCACCCTCACTCTTACCGAGATGTCGTAAAAGGCGACTAAGGTAAAGCTGCTGGCATGATCATCAGCACCCAGAGAAGGAAAACTCTGCATTTATATCAAAACCCTCGCCAACCCGTCTGCCAAGCGTGGTGAGTATGGCAATTACCCCTCATGTGATTGAGGCAGGCAATGCCCCAGCAGTGGGGACTTAAATGGGCTGATGATGATGATGATGTGTGTGTCTAAGAGTATAGTGAAATACTTTTAGGAAACCAGTTAGGTACCTACAAGGATAAAAAAATACGTTTAGGAAACTGGTTACCAAACTTCGGTTTCCTAAACGGCCGAATTGTTTTTTTTTTATGTTTGAAAGATGAATAAGGGGGGAGTGTTCTTAACTATGTTGGATAAAAATCGATCCAAGATGGCCGCCGTAATAAAGATATAGATTGTATGTTTTAAAACAACTCCCTCAATATGGATATTATAAAAAAGAGCTTGAGTAGCAGAATATATTTATTGTGAAAAATTTCAAATCCAAGATGGCCGCCGCCGGGGTTTTTTTAATTATTTTTTTTTTAGGATAATGATTTTTGTCGTATTCCCTCCTGATTGCAGGCCGAGTGGACTGTCTACATGCTGCACTGTGGCGCATTGCATGCGAAATAGATTACTACTACCCAGGATTAAGATGTTACTAAAAAAAAACGTTTTTTTTCGCTACTATGATATCATTTTCAAATAAAATGTAAGCCTAGATCAACTGGACAGTAATAAGAAATCGATTGATACCTCATTCATCAAAATCGATTTGGTAATGTAAGCAGAATCTTGGAACAAATTACAAACATATTTACATACTTACTTACATACATAGACTGCTAAAATCATAAACCTTCTTTTTTGATTTTGCCGTAGTCGGGCAAAAAAAGTTACAGTAAAGTATCAGCCAATAAACTGTCCCAAAACAGAGCAACGGCTGCATCATAGAAATCAAGTCATCGCTACTATGATGGGGTTAGGCTTTATAACCACGCTTGCTTATTACGGATTGGTGATCACAAACCCGAGCAAAACATTTTTCGTTTGACCCGAGAATCGAAACCAGGACCCCGAGATCACGGCCCGGTACTTAAACCACTAGATGAACCGGGCTAAAAGAGTTATTGACTTGAAATAAATAATTACCAATACCAATTACCTTCTTCTTCGTCTCAGACAGACAACTTGTAATATTTTTCTGTATTAAATCAGTGTGGTACCGAGATGATCGGACGCGAAGGACGAGTGCGTGTAGCGCGGAACCGGTCGCGGGGTCGACGCCCGGCCGGGTTCATTGCCGAGAGGCGCCCGCGCAGCGCGGGGGCAGACAGTGAGGTAACTCCAGGAGGCAATGGACAGACTTTCTACAACGCTGTGGACTGTACAACCGTATAGTAAGAAAACAAGGTTTCATGAATAACAGCCTTGATTTATAATTAAACCATATATTGAGGTGTCTAGCAATGGTGCAAGTACCTGGTGGGTAATGCATTCACAGGGTATATGTATGTGAGAAAAAACGAAACGCTTGTGCGATTCAATTTAGCACAGCGCCATCTGTTGAGCAATGTTGAAACTAAAATGTACTTACCCTAATTCTTAGAGCATTTGTTTTGATAAGATAAGATAAAGATAAAAGATAAAAAAATCTTTATTCAATTTAGGTCCACACAGAACACTTATGAATGTCAAAATAGTACATATTATCTACCGCTGGTTCGGAATGTCGATTTCTACTGAGAAGACACCAGCAAGAAACTCAGTAGTTACTCTTTTCAAATATTGATGATGTTACAGAGTTTCAATTGAGAAGAGAAAAAAAATACAATTATGAAAGTTAATAGACTACTATGAATAACCACTCAAAAGATTAATCAATTAACATGACCAAGAATCCTTATCATTTAAATAGTCTTGTACACTATAGTAACCTATCTTCATTAGGCAGGTTTTAATATGAGACTTAAACTTATCCAGTGCTTTGCTTTTGTTGAGCGGTGCCTGTTGAACTTGTAAAGCACTGTTATGTGTTAGAAGGTGTTTGTAAAGTTCTAACAATGCCATTTTACATTCTTGATATCCCGACCCTACCGTCTATTATTTACTTGCCGCCACTTGATTTATATTACCATATATACAATTTCATTTTCCAGAAAGAGGTCGATCGACGAATCCAACTCGGCTGAGCAGCGGTCGGGAAGCTACGCAGCATATTTTCGGCAGATCTACCGCAGTGTCTCAAGACAAAAGTCTTTAATGCGTGTGTGTTGCCGGTGATGACATACGGAATCGAAACGTGGCCGCTTACAATGTGCTGATTAAGGAGGCTCAAAGTCACCCAAAGAGAGGTCTATGCTTGGAGTCTCTTTAGCCCAAAGGATTGTATGTCTTAAGTGGCAATGGGCAGGGTTATAGCGAGAAGAACAGACGGCCGTTGGGGCGGAAAGGTCCTCGAGCGGAGGCAACGTACAGGAAGTCGCAGGCGGGTCAGCCCCCTGACAAGGTGGACCGACAATCTGGTGAAGGTTGCGGGAATCAATTGGATGCGGGCAGCACAGGACCGATCTGTGTGGAGAACATTGGGGGAGGCCTATGTCCAGCAGTGGACGTCTATTGACTGAAATGATGATGTTGATGATGACATACAATTTACCACTTTAGACAGTTATGAAAATGTTTGTTACTTGTAGGTGATTTTCACGAGACAATGCTCGTCAAGTCTCTCGAGGTGGTCAAGCCAGCGAAGACGATGCGCCTTGGTCTCGCCGATGATGTTAGGCGTGTCTACAATCTTCTCTATTTCGACATTTGTGCGTATCCTCCAGCCATGGTCTTGTAATTTTACTGGGCCCACAATTTTGCGGAGCCAGCCGATGGGCCGACGCCCGGTAGGCCGGCCTAGGTATCGCTGGAAAGACGTCGTCGAGAATGATCTGCGAGAACTTCAGGCCGGTGACTGGCGACAAGTAGTGCAGGATCGATCAAAGTGGCGTTCTCTTGTTTCGGAGGCCAAGACTCGTTTCGGGTCAGTGAGCCAATGGAGTAAGTAAGTGTAGGTAATTTTAGGTTCGTGCCTATTTATTATTACTTAGGTTTTCCTTAAAGTAGGTACTCATTGAAATGCTTTAAAAAAAGTATCCCAATCGCCACAATCAAGCAATCCTTGGCGGCGCTAAGATCGTGACGGTGTCACCTTAAGGTAACATCGCTCTTAATCCATCTAACAGTCTCACTGCAAATCACCTCACTGTGGATGACACGTCAAGCTCTCACAAGCTATGCAGCCCTAGTACTTAGATTGCAAGGACATGGGCACAGAGTGGACTCTTTGTCTCTTTGTCTTTTTTGCTCGTCTGTTTGTTTGCTATGTATCATAGAAAACTGGCATGAAGATGCTTCTTCCTTTGCCGAATGAGAGTCCAATCCGGGAGAAGTTTATAGGTTTTTTTATGCTACACACGGACAAACGAGCAAGCGAGTCACCTGGTGGAAAGTAACCAACGCCGCCCATGAACATCCGCGAAATCAGAGAGATCGCTAATGTGTTTCCGGCCTTTTCTTGGTAGCCATCGGGAAATACTCCTTGTAGTGTTGCCGGATAAACGATTGTACGACGATTATTAATCAATAATGCAAATGGGGCCCAATAATCTGATAATCGATCGAATCTAACTATCGATACTACAGATTAATCGATCGATTGTAATCGTTTAAAGTTACGATACTATCGCTTAAATCGATACTGGAATCAAGCCGATAGTATCGATTATTAATCGATTAATCTGCAATAATTTTTAGACATAACCGTTATTCATACAGAAGATGTATAAGGAGGCATAATATCATTTTCTTTCTTACACGATCTCAGTTCATCTCATACATTATACGGAAACTGCCTCAATTTAGTCATCATCATCATCATCAGCAACCCACACTCGTCCAGTGCTGGACATAGGTCTCCCCTAATGCACGCCGCATCCCGATTTCCGGCCACATTTGTGTTTTTTTTTCTTCTGTTAAATCACTTATTCTGCTAAATAGCCCGTTTGACAGTCCTCTAAAATTAATTTTAATGTGACAAATTGAGGGTTTTCGCGTGTGAAAAATCCGCTAGATGGAGTACAGTAGGAGTGAGGTCCATATACAATGTGATTGGTTATTTTTAAACGTGATCTGTCAAAATGTCAATTTGACAAACTAAACAACCAATGCGGTTGATGTTGGACCTCAGTCCAACAGTACGCCATCTAGCGGATTTTTCACACGCGAAAACCCTCATTGACTAAGTAAGAATTTAATTTCAAAGTATTTCGTATGAACTTTGAATGCTGTAGAGTTTGCTAGAAATAAATAAATTAATTAATGACGATTATATCTAGAAATGATTGCAGATTAATCGATATACCTAATCACTCAAGAGACTAAATGAAATGACCGTGGTACATTCACCCTCACTGCTACTGGCCTGACTGTGGACGACTCTCACAAGCTATGCAGCCCTGGTACTTACGTTGCAAGGACATGGGCACAAAGTGGCCTTTTTGCTCGTTTTTTCGTAAACTAGTAGTTTCACGCGGGTTTGTTTGCAATGTTGAAATGGTTAAGGTGACGGGTAGGGCACACTAGCGACGGCAATCGATTTAAATTTTTAGCTAATCAACCGGATCTATTTTAAACAATTTTGGGGTTACAACCTGTCGGCAAACACTTATACTATTTACTAAATAACCAGGCACAAATGTTGGGTCCGTTTTTGAACGAAAATTTTTGAAAAATTGATTTCCGCCAAAAGCGGCCGCTTTTGGCGTGAATGTTTGTACTGTGCGGGGATCGGATTGTTTTTTTTTTGCATCACAAATACAATAATACCTGATCTCTATTTAATTTTAACCCTAAAATACAGTCTTACGTACATCAGAGTAAAAGTATAGTAATTTTAATTAAAAATTCACCATACTATGGTGAATTTTTGCTTATTAAAGGAGTTAACATATTGTGACTAGAAAAAAAAACGACAATTTCATAGGTCACCTATAATTTGAACAGCTACATACTGAATTGCAAAATATTAGTTTCAATTCTATCGATTCACTTTGTCAAACTTATCGATGTTATATCAAACATGATCATTACCATAATATTAAAATTTATTCTTCCTTATGTGTAAAACGCAGTCGATTATTTAAATGAGGTAGTAAATATAAGTAATCAACAGAAAAAAACAAAATTTCGATCTTTTGAACTTTATAGGAATTGCAAATGTGACATCACAGCTGTTTGGGTTTTGTCTTTTTGTAACAAATACTTGGAGAAGAGTTTGTGCTGTGGAAATGTTTAAAATATAGTCACCCAGAGAGCAATGGAGAGGGCTATGCTCGGAGTCTCCCTGCGTGATCGTATCAGAGATGATATTAATGTATTAGTGTGCAATTGTTGGTAGACCAATAAATAAATAAATATCCGAAACTACGTAGACCCTCCCTCGTCACGGGCTATCAGCGGCCATTTTTCCGCAGCCTTTGTCCGAGGCTATTGAGAGGGCGTTGACCTGAGGCCGGTGTTTACTAGACAACATCACATTAAGCACTGCCATGTCGAACACGGGTAATTTTAGAAGGCTAGATTTCATAGGCAGTGGAGTAAAATCAGACATATATCGACCCGACCGCAAAGTCAAGATTTTGTATCTATTTTGTAATTATGAACGACGTCAGCGATCGCAAGGTATACATCGCGAGGAAACCTGCACGTTTCGGATAGTTTCTGAAATTTCGAATCATGATTCAGTTTATTGTAATTTTGTATTTTTGTATTTTTGTATTTCTGTATTTCTGTATTTATGTATTTCTGTATTTTTGTACTTTTGCATTTTTGTAGTTTTGTATTTTCATCCACGCCTACATACGGCGTGAACGCCAGTCGCATGGTATTATCATCACAAACGGCTCGTCCTCGTGTTATAGGTGTAATTGTTGCGGGGTCGATGCTCGCGTGACAGTGACATTCACATGGCGGCCGTGGAAGCGTCTGCGCCGACGCAAATCACTACCGGAGGATCACAATTTATGATAAAGCTGATAATTTGAGAATGGAACAAAAAATTACTACAAAATAGTTAAGTCTTTTCTTTTTTTTATGTGATAGGTAACAGACGAGCAAATGGCTTACCTGATGGTAAACGATGCCGCCACTCATGGACACCCGTGACACCAGTGGAGTCACAAGTGCTCTGCAACCTTTGAACCCCCCCTTTCCCCGGATTAGGCCTCTCTCTCACTCCCGCAGCAAAACACAGCATAGTGCTGAATCGCGCCAATTTTCTGTGAGACAGTTGTATCACTCTGGTCGAAACTTCCCATTCATGCCGAAGCGTGGCCCTGCCAAGGTCACTTACTTGTAAGTACGTCCAAAATCGACGTATGAAAACTTCATTTTGATGTTTTAAAACGTAACTCATAATAAAAATATTGAGTTTAGTTTTTATCAAAATTTACAGTAAAATTGACAAAGTCGCTCACACGAACGACAATGTCAATTTTATGAATGTCGAACAATGCTTTATGTCAAATTGTCACGGCATTGTTTATTTAATTTTTTCTCGACAAGTGGTCGCTATAAGTTTTAAATTGAACAGACAATCTGACATAATGACAATTTTTCAGCATGCTTTTTTGTTGCCTACAAATTTTAGTTGTCACTTTCTGACATAATATATATTTCTTTCTGAAACTTGTCAGATTCTCAGTTTGTCCTGCGTGTCTGATTAATTGTTAATAGGGGTCGCATCGTAGTCAAGTTATTGGTACACCTAGACTCTAAGACAATCAAGAAATCGTTTCTACAGCCTGCCGATAACTTGTCAGATTCTCAGTTTGTCCTGCGTGTTTGATTAATCGTCGATAGGGGTCGCAGCTAGTCATGTTATTGGTACACCTAGACTTTAAGACAATAAGAAATCGTTTCTACAGCTTCCGAAAATCTACGAATGGAATGAGGCGTTTTCCAAAAAGAAAAAGTTCCAAAACACTTCCTAGATGGCGTGCAAGTCACAACAATTTAACTGTCAAATCAATGAGTGTAGTCGCGTTCTCGATTCCCTAATTTTCGGGAAAATTTGTTTGTTAATTAAAGCCGTGATAATATAAAATAGATTATATTGTTACACTTTGAATAAACGTTCTTTTTAGGAATAAATGTACTTTGTAGGTATTCGTTTAAGTGTAATAGAGTAAAAAAAAAAATTGTTGTCCCATTTATTGGTAGTAATTATTTTTTCCTACCCTAAAGCGACAGTGGATTAAAACCACCACAATAGATATCCATCGAAAAATTGGATGGCATCTACGGAAATATTCATGTGTTTATTCGGATCATTTCACCCCAAACGATTTTGAGACTCACTTAGTAGGTACAGTTTATACCGAAACCAGTTGAAGCAAAATCGCAAAAATGCAACAAACACATGAATTATTGATGAATTGATGAATGCTTATATGCTTTGTATGATATGAAACTTAAAAAAAAAAATGACCTATAGGTGGATTTTTAATTTAAAAAAGTGATTGGAAGAACAAAGAACGATAGATCTAAAGCGCAGCGAGTTGATCAGGCAGAAAACTAAAGTTGTGGATGTTTTCGCGGATATGAACGCCGAAAATGGAAATGTGCTGGACACATAGCCCGAATGGTTGGGTTAGAAGAACACTAGAGTTTGCCCTGTGGCTTGGGGCGTATAGAATACTGCCAAGGTATTCCCAGCCTGTCGTAAGAGTCGACTAATAGGGCGGAGTACGCGAGCATAACCACTATTGGGGAGTGACTTGCTCAGCATACGACTCCGCGGGGGACGAAGTTATTGGGTGTCCTGGTACGTCATACATCAGAGAAGGGCTAGCGCGGAGAGCGAGATTAGCGGTACGGACCAATCACCGCTGTGGGGTTTCCGTGATTGCGGTGAGATGGACACCCCAGGGGTTTTGGTTAGGGTAAGAGTCCCACACACTAACTTGTTTCCTACATGTGACAAGATGAAGGCCATGATGGTTTCCCCTGGGAAAAAAAAGAACAACACTAGAGTGGAAGCCCAGAGATGGGTCAACGACAAATTGGATGCAAGTGGTAAGGGATAGTGTCCTGGAATGCTTTGGAAGAGGCCTATGTCCGAAGACGAACAATACAAGGGCTGTAATGGTCAACAAGGCGTGGCGAGGGGTTTCATCCATACGTTGTTGACTTACCCCTTATCCGCACGAAGCGATTTGCCTCCACGTTCATAATGCGGACAGCCAAGGAATGGAACTCCTTGCCAAGGTCTGTTTTTCCGGACCACTACAATCTGGACATCTTTAAGGGAAGAGTGAACAGGCATCTCCTAGGCAAACGCGTTACATCCTAGACCTCATCGTCACTTTCCAACAGGTGAGATTGTGGTCAAGCGTTAGCCTACAGTTCATAATAAAAAAAAAAAAAAATGATGATTTGATGTGAGTTTTCGTTTTTAGGGCGGTTTTTGGTTAGACCTAAACCTTAGACAAGGACAATGCTACAAATCTTGCGTCCACAGTTGCCAAACGCTAATTGTCTCATCCGACGTTTTGAAGAACGCTTTGTGTCCGCTAATAACAAGATGTCCGCCGGCGCACAGCTGACTGCCGACATAAATCATTTTCTTGCGCGCGCAGACCTAGCAGTGTTGCCAACATTTACGTGTGACAAGTTCGTTTTGGACAAAAGCAGAAATGCTATCTTACTCGGAAATATCTACTATTTTTTTATGCTATATCCTCATTTAGGAAGATAGTCGCGGATCTTTCTTCCAAGTACCTCCGTTCTGTGGAAAAGTTTGGCTGCAGGAGTATTTCCGGACGGCTACGACTTAGGGACCTTCAAGAGAAGAGCGTACTCTTTTTTAAAAAGGCCGGCAACACATTAGCGATCTCTCTGATTTCGCGGATGTTCATGGGCGGCGTTGATTACTTTCCATCAGGTGACTCACTTGTTTGTCCGCCTTTAGCATAAAAAAAAGTTTTTCATATCACGTGAAAATAATCGAAAATGTGGGTCGTCGAAGTCAGTCAAAGCAACTTAATAAAAAGCCGGTGTTTAGCTATATATCGCTCTACGGATTCTGTCCATTGAAACCGCTAGACTCTATTAGGTCCAAAGCTGACAACGCACTCAATCACACGATATTTAAGCAACATGATTTATATTAATATCTCCTCTTTTTTTTTGCATTAGGGCAGACAAACCAGCAGACGGCTCACCTGATGGCAAGTGAATTACCGCCGCCCATGGACATCTGCGACACACGTGGCATCACAGATGCGTTGCCGGCTCTTAAGGGAGGAATAAGCTCTTTTCTTGAAGATCACCAGATCGTATCTGTTCGGAAACACCATCCATCGTCTCTTCTTGCCTGATTTACCATTATTTGTATAATAAAGCCATAAAACACGTATTGAAAATTTTTGAATTGTATCAGACAACACTTGACAGTTTCGTCGCCATGTTTAATTAATTTGATTTGAACCCGTCGTCTGTAATGTTGGCAACACTGTTCGCTTGGCACGGCACGTCATAGTTGACAGATGACTGGCAGACGAATCTCCCCTTGGTGGAAATATTGTTTATTTTACGATCTCAAACTTGTACAGTTAATGAGGAGTTTCACGGAAATACCCAAATGGCGTAACTTTTGGGATGACCTTCTTGGATCTAATGCAAAGAAAATGATACTTTTACCCAGCCTTAAAATAATTTAAAAAGTTACAAATTACAGGCGCAAGCAGAGATATCCTATACACATTTTGCATAGGATCGGTGCAAACAATATACCTATTCAGTTAACTACGATATTGCTTGAAATGGAACGAAACGAAATAGGAAAGAAACAAAATGTCACACGTCAATAAAATGTAGAATTATTCAATCCGCCATGTTTATTTTTGAAAAAAAAAACGTCACAAATGTAATGTCGCCTGACGGTTATTTGGCTTAAGGCAAAAGTCGGCACTAATGTTTTGACATTTTCCCCATATAAAGCACCCTAAGTGGTAAGCCCCCCCACAAAGTGGACCGACGATCTGGTGAAGGTCGCGGAAATCCATTGGATGCGGGCGGCACAGGACCAATCTGTCTGGAGAGCATTGGGGGAGGCCTATGTCCAGCAGTGGACGTGTAGAGATGCATCAAACTGCGTCTGTTTCAATCTCTCACTCTCAGTGACGTTTTTTCCGAAAATGGCGCATTCCGTTTATAGCGTGCATTTTCTAATTCCATCATCATCATCAGCCCATTTAAGTCCCCACTGCTGGGGCACGGGCCTCCCTCAATCACATGAGGGGTAATTGCCATACTCACCACGCTTGGCAGACGGATTGGCGAGGGTTTTGATATAAATGCAGAGTTTTCCTTCTCTGGGTGCTGATGATCATGCCAGCAGCTTTACCTTAGTCGCCTTTTACGACACCTCGGTAAGAGTGAGGGTGGCCTATTCTACTCTGCCGGGGACCGCACAGCTAATAACTCAATTAAATTACCAATATAATCTTCTTATGCAACCAGCAGTCATATAAGAGCTATAAAAACGGCAACTAATTGCCTTCTGACGTCATCAGCTGGCGAGCGTAATCAATTACTCTGATGAGATTCACGATGTTAATATTTTGGACTGATGCCGGGGTTCAGCTGTCTTATTTATCTGATGGGCAGGTTTGAGGAGCACGTGCCTCTCATATGTAACGGTGACGGAAAATAACGGAAGAGATTTTAGCGCTGAGCTAGTGGAAGATAGATAGATAGATAGATATTCTTTATTGCACAAAAATAAAATACAAGCATGATACAACAGCAACAGACACTACAATAAGGCGGTCTTATCGCTTGTGGCGATTTCTTCCAGACAACCTTTGGGTAGAGGAAAGAAATATCGTATTCGTAATAAGGGAAGGCAGTGCAAAGTAGTTTAACAAATGAAATTGAGAATGGCAGAAATATACATTATTTTATATATTAATATTATTACATTACATAAATAATAATAAACAATAATACATACCAATAATACATAGATAATTTTATAACAAAAATTCAATAAAAATATTTCATTATAGATAGGTATAAATGACCAGAGAGCAGACCGACATATAAAAGGAAGAAGAGACAAGCAAACAACAGTGTACCTATTTATAGAGATAGGAAGTGAGTTTTGACACGGGACTTGAATATAGGAAGGGATTGTGATTTCCTGATTGGAAGGGGTAAGGAGTTCCAGAGATGAATGGATTGAACAGTAAAGGATTGTGAATAGGATTCTGAGGAATAAGGAGGGAAGCTAAGGTGGAGTTTGCGGCATGACCGCATTTCGCATGTGGAAGAATTACTCACATAGCTATATGAGGAGGATGTTTTTTTAATTTTGTTATCTTTTGTACTAACCCATTTCCAGAAAAAATAACTTTTTACGAACACGATACCTATTGCGAATACGATATTTCTTTCCTCTAACCAAAGGTTGTCTGGAAGAAATCGCTACAAGCGATAAGACCGCCTTATTGTACTGTCTGTTGTAACCAAAGGTTGTCTGGAAGAATTCGCTACAAGCGATAAGACCGCCTTATTGTACTGTCTGTTGTAACCAAAGGTTGTCTGGAAGAAATCGCTACAAGCGATAAGACCGCCTTTTTGTACTGTCTGTTGTAACCAAAGGTTGTCTGGAAGAAATCGCTACAAGCGATAAGACCGCCTTATTGTACTGTCTGTTGTTGTTGTATTATACTTGTATTTTATTTTTTGTGCAATTAAGAATATATAGTGCATAAACATGTCTGTTTCTATTGGTCTAGGTGTTTTCTATGTGTTATAAGTATGTATTTCATCATCAGCCCATTTAAGTCCCCACTGCTGGGGCACGGGCCTCCCTCAATCACATGAGGGGTAATTGCCATACTCACCACGCTTGGCAGACGGGTTGGCGAGGGTTTTGATATAAATGCAGAGTTTTCCTTCTCTGGCTGCTGATGATCATGCCAGCAGCTTTACCTTAGTCGCCTTTTACGACACCTCGGTAAGAGTGGGGGTGGCCTATTCTACTCTGCCGGGAACCACACGGCAATTAGTACTTATTTAGATTGTATTACGGGCCGACTTCGGTAACATCAATTCTCGAGTGTACTGGAACCCAATTCTCGTGCTCGTGACATTTATTTTCATACGACATATGAAACTATTATGACTAAAACATGGTTTTTTTGTATGGTTTTCAGGTGATATCCGCCATGTTTTCAAAATATCACGAGCACGAAAGTTGGGCTCCTGGTAAAAAAAAAAAAAATGTTATTTGAAGTGTTAAATTTTTTTTGGCAGCAAAAATGTAATACAAGGATTTAGGTATCTATTTTCATATTTTGCGGTGGTGGTTCAATCATTCAAATAGGATTATTGTAATGTAGAATATTATTCTAAATATCAACTGCTCTGTTACACAGACGCGCGCGACGCGCGGGTAGGCGTCGCACGCGCCGGGCAGGATCCACGGCCGCTTGCCAAGAACAATAGCCGCAGAAAAACCGTGGGGAGACGCTAGTTAGGGCTGGCTAAGTGTAACAGTAAAAAACTAAATTTAAAATTTATAAAACCCCCGACGGCGGCCATCTTGGATTTGAAATCACATTAAATGTATTCTGCAACTCAAGCCCTTTTATATGATACCCATATTGTGGGAGTTGTGTTAAAACATACAATCCATATCTTTGTGACGGCGGCCATCTTGGATCATGGCCATCCTTATTCATCTTTCAAACAAATAAAACAAAATCAAAATCGGTTCATTTCCGGCTGGGATGGTGTTCCTACGTCTCTAATTATAAAGGCCAGACATGTAATCGTCCCGGTCTTGACTCATGTATTTAACCTCTGTCTATCTTCTGGACTTTTTCCATCAGTATTTAAACGAGCGCTAGTTCATCCTATTTACAAGAGTGGAGACAGATGCAGTGCTAATAATTATAGGCCCATTTCTGTTTTACCCATATTGTCCAAGATTCTTGAAAAGATTATAAATAGGAGATTGTTAAATTATTTAGGCTCCATGAATCTGCTCGCTCCTAACCAGTCAGGCTTCAGGTCTGGTAAATCAACTGAGGATGCTGTTTTGGAGCTGACTGGTACGGTGTCTGAAAATTTCAATAATAAATTAAAATCTCTGGGTATATTTCTCGATCTTTCTAAGGCGTTTGACACTGTATCTGTCCCAATCCTCTTGGAAAAACTTTATTGTATTGGTGTTCGAGGTGTTGTTCATGATATCTTCAAGAGTTACCTAACTGATCGAACTCAGTGTGTCACAATTGGCAAGGCTACTAGTTCAAATGAACCTATTTCTTATGGTGTACCTCAAGGAAGCGTCCTTGGACCCACTCTGTTCTTGATATACATAAATGATTTGTGTCAACTCAAACTTCGAAATTGCAAAATAATTTCTTATGCTGATGACACTGCAATCATTTCTCATGGACAGAGTTGGGATGAGGCTCGCTTCTGTGCTGAATCAGCTTTGAAAGTGATTATGAACTGGTTATCATCGAATTTGCTTACCTTAAATTTGAATAAGACAAACTTTGATGCTTTTGCGCCAAGGCTATCTTCACAACCGGGCTCATCTTTCACTGTTAAAGCCCATTTGTGCGATTCCTCTACCTTGACTTCTAAATCATGTGATTGTGTTTCCATTTCTCGTACTAATTCGGTCAAATATCTAGGTGTAATAGTTGACAGTTCATTGTCTTGGAATGAACACATCAGATCCATTACTATTAGAATTAGGAAATTGATATATGTTTTTAGTAAGTTAAGAGGTGGAGCAGATTCACACATTTTAAGGACTGTATACTTCGCTCTGGCTCAATCAGTTATTCAGTATTGCATAACGGTTTGGGGTGCTGCGGGTAAGACCAGTATGCTGCACCTTGAAAGAGCTCAAAGAGCTGTATTGAAGGTCATGGCTTTCAAACCTATCAGATATCCTACCAGGACAATATATGATTACTGGGAAGTACTATCCACTCGCAAGTTATTTATCTTAAATGCTATATTGCGCAAACATAAACTCTTGCAGTACGATTCGGATGTTAATAGGGGTAAAAGAAGAAGGGATAAAGTTTGTCTTACATCAAAATGTAGAATAGCTTAGTCAAACGACATTTTAACTACATATCACCTAGTCTTTATAATAAAATCAATAAAATAATAAAAATATACTCCCTCCCTACTTTCAAATGTAAAATTAAGTTAAGTGAATGGCTTCTAGGCCTTGATTATGATACTACAGAATCTTTAATAAAATATTAGCTTTTACGTTTTACATAGGTTTACTAACTTTCACACAATTACACACTTATATGCACACTTACGTTGCTCCATGCTTATTTTGTTTTTCCCTTGTTTTGTATCTAATTTATAACATGTCCTACTTAAGACAAGTTTAAGTTACGTTCAATGTATTTTATAATATAAATCGTATTTCGTTTGAAACGCCCGTCTTTTGTGAGGTGGGCGCTAATATCTGCGACACAGTCTCTGACTACTGCAGGTGTTAACGCTTTAATATGTTTATGTTACATTCTGTTAAGTTTCAAATAAAGATTTTATATTATATTATATATTATTTGTTCGGGAGCTACGATGCCATAGACAGACACACACACATACACACAGACACGTCAAACTTATAACTCCCCGTCGTCTTTGCGTCGGGGGTTAAAAATAAAAAATGTTTTAATGTAGTTTATATTGGTATGAGGTCTTGCCACTTGATGCGACTGACCACCTGAGCCTGACTAGATTGAATGAAATTTATTGAAATTCGCGGGTTTATTTCTGACGACCCGTTTGGAACAGTGGTAGTGAACGCTGCCTTTCGTCCAAGGGTTGCGGGTTCGATCCCCGCACAGTACAAACATTTGCGTGCAAGGACATGTCTGTTTGTATTGGTCTGGGTGTGTATTATAAGTATGTATTTACAAAAGAAAAGTATTATTTATGTGGGACAGAATAAATAATACACCCAGGTTTCGGGAATAAGGCTTCTATAATAATCTTCAAGCGTCTTCGTCTTACACCGTCTTTACATCGTTGGCCATTCGTCGTCTATCTCACTCTCGCACGACATTCCAATTCAAACAACGATCTCTTACATATTCCTATCCATGCATCTACCGATCACCAATCTTACATGTATATATTTATAATTCCACTGTTGGTTCTGATATCTGTAATACAGTTGCTTGAGATACCTATCTCGGAGTCAGATCAATGTATGTGATGTTGTGAAATATTTATAATATTTATTTATTTAACGAGACATAGATTAAAACTCCGACAAACGTTATTCTTCTTTGTCCATCCCTCTTCTAAAATCATTTGGGGTCGGCCCTCTGAATATGCCTCTTCCAACTCATTCTGAAGAGGAAGCTTGCTGGTAGCCATACCACAGAAGTAGATCTGTGAGTTTTACAGAATTCCAGGTTTCTCCGCCAAGTAGCTTCGGGGCGTCGTAGTGGTTGTTTGTTTGCGTCATATTTAAAGACATTTTGACCAGGTTATCATGGTTGTAAAGTAGTCATGCTCACTCAAATGTCTTTGAGGTGGTGGCGCTATGTGGCGGGTCATTACATTCCCTCTAATATGGTTGAGGGAAATGATGGCTGACACATACGTCATACTTGTGAACAGGTGCCACATTTGGGGACTGGTCTGCTTCGGTTTACCTCATAATATTTATTTTATTATTTTACCTAGTGTTATGACACAACATTGTATGATAGTTAACGTTCAAAAAGAGTAACTGGCGAGGTTCTTTCCGAGAAGGAGGTAGAATCAAAATATAGTTTTAAATTACTTATATGTATGACGATTTGTAAGTGCTGTGTACAAGCCTATGCAAATAAAAAATAAATTACTTTGATGGCGCATTATATGTCTAATTGTCTATACCCGGCCCCTTCAGCTGAACTATATTTTCCATTTTAATCAATGCATGAGAATTATAATTTGATATGACGGAAAGTTTCATAATTGTATTTTTTTTCTCGATTGAAACTCTGTAACAGCATCAATATTTGAAAAGAGTAACTACTGAGTTGCTTGCTGGTGTCTTCTCAGTAGAAATCGACATTCCGAACCAGCGGTAGATATTATGTACCTATTTTGACATTTCATAAGTGTTCTGTTGTGGACCTAAAATGAATAAAGAATTTTTATCTTTATCTTTTAAATGCTTGAGTCCCCGCCACTAAAGAAGAAGTGCTTGAATCACCATCCACATTCAAATAAAAGCTTTTTGTTCATAGACAACAGGAATCTCAAATTTTAGTTGTATTTTGAGTCGCGGACTTTAATCGGGTATATCTTTCACCGGTGTTTTTTTATTGAAATGTTTTTTGTTGCCACAATGCTGACAATTATCGGCAGCGAAATTGTTGTTATAATAAAAATCTAGATAAAATTTTGTTATTCCAGTGGCATTGGCACCCCTATAGGCGGAAGGTCGGTCCTCTGCTCCATCGATTAGTGTAACGATCCGCCGAGACACTCAATAACCTTTGCCGTACGATCGAATTAACAATGATGGCAACTTAATTGATTGAAACCACAGATCACTATATATGTAGCAAGATTGAAACCATCTGCTGTTGAGGAAATTCTTTCCTTCTGAGCTTGGTTAGTTCAGCGACCGCCTCGATTGCGTGGATAATCGACACTTTTCACTGCGTAGATGTTCTTTCTGCATGAACTAAATATTTTTATATATTATGGCTCTATCCGAAGATATCTTGCCAATGTCAAGTAACTTATTCATCGTCAGCCCATTTAAGTCCCCACTGCTGGGGCACGGGCCTCCCTCAGAGGGGTAATTGCCATACTCACCACGCTTGGCAGACGGGTTGGCGAGGGTTTTGAAATGCAGAGTTTTCCTTCTCTGGGTGATAATGATCATGCCAGGCAGCTTTACCTTAGTCGCCATTTACGACACCTCGGTAAGAGTGAGGGTGGCCTATTCTACTCTGCCGGGGACCACACGGCTATTTTTTTAAAACTTTATTACACCAAAGGATTCAATAGGCGAACTTAATGCCCGAGGCATTCTCTACCAGTCAACCTTTGGGTCATGCAGAAACGACAATGCTGCGGCGAGAGGACTTATGTAATTGTTCTAATTTACAAAAAAAATAATGGTAACACATCAATTTCAATAACTAAATAATAAGTAGGTAGTCAACAGTCGAAGTCAGTCAAAGTCACAGTCACTCAATAAAACGCCGGTGTTTTACGTTTTATCGACCTACGGATTCTGCCGATACCACTCTAAACACAATCGCGGGTTTTAAGACTATTAGGTTGTCCGTGACAACTCACTCGACACACAATAGTAGTGTTACAAACGATACAATTCAACGATTCTTATTATCAGGATCACTTTGCCACACTTCACTGCACAAATAAACACCAAATTTGTGCACTAAAATCCACTAGATGCTGAATTAAAAACCTTTGAATTGCATCAGCCCACGCGGAGTGTTTGGTTGATAATTTTTAATAACTTTGTTAGTAACAGCTACCTAAATACAACAGACGTACCCATATATTCAACTCAACTCAATCAGCCTATCGCCGTCCACTGCTGAACGTAGGCATCACTCAAAGAGCGCCGCCATCCAACCCGGTCCTGAGCGGTCCGCATCCGCCTCACACCAGCCATCTTTCTCAAATCGTCAGTCCATCGCGCCGCAGGGCGTCCAACACTGCGTTTCCCCACGTGGAGACCACTCCACTCCAGAACGTGTCGACTCCATCTTTTATCACTGCGTCTAGAAACATGGCCGGCCCATCTCCACTTCAGCGTGCTGATCCTGCGTGCAATGTCCATGACTTTAGTTCTCTGACGAATAACCTCGTTACGAATTTTATCCACCAGAGAGACTCCAAGCATAGAACGCTCCATTGCCCGCTGAGCTACTTTAAACTTGTGGATCAGCCCCGCAGTCATTGTCCACGGTTCGGCTCCATATGGCATTACTGGTAAAATGCACTGGAGCCCAATTCTCGGGACGTGCGATAAAATGTCGTATTTTCTGTAATGTCACTTTTCCAATGTCGTACGAAAATGTCACCAAAATGTCATCAAAATGTCACAAAACTAAAAAAAGTCTATTCTCGTGCCCATGCGACAGTAAAAGTCACTTCCATAGAGAATGTGGCCCATATCATTTCCGCTAATACGTTCCATTTTGTTGATTGACACAAATATACAATCGAGAAATCTTAATGTTTATTGTTTAAGTATTAATTTAACATTTTCTAGCCTTTTTATATCAACAGTCATTTTCATGTTTGTATAACATCATAATTATCATAACTGCTTTAAAATACGACCAAAAAATACGAAAAAGAAAATTGATTTTATGAAATTGTAATTCCGTTACACCGACCGAGTCATCACCTTCGACCGAGTTTCAGTCTGTGGCAAAAAGAGATGACAACTGTGGTAAAAAGACGCGTTAAAAGAAAAAATGAAATAAAGAATTTTCTTTGTTTACACTGATCTTGTTACTGAGAACGAATATTTAAAGGTATGTAGGTAGGTAATACTGGTGAAAATTTGTTCCAATTAAAGAAAATATAAGAAAAATTAAAATTCTCAGCTAAACAATCGTTCACACAGAGAATCAATCATCTTCTTAGTTTGTGCAGTTAATTTAAACTTGTTATGTGATTTGAACAACCAAACGTCAATAAACAACAAAACGCGAAACGACTCAAACGTCACGTTGAATTGGAGAAATATCACCAAAATCACCGTGATACCTTCATATCGTATGGTCAAGAACATACGATACGTGTCGCACCAAAATATGTGACATATGTCACCATTCGACATCGCGAGAATAAGCAAAAACGTTTTCATACGATATCCGCCATGTTTTGTTGATATATGTCGTATGATGATAAATGTCACGAGCCCGAGAATTGGGCTCCTGGAGCCCTATTCTCGGGATTTCGATATGAAGAAAACATGGCGGATATCACCCGAAAACCATACAAAAAAACTATGTTTTAGTGATACATGTCGTATGAAAATAAATGTCACGAGCCCGAGAATTGGGCTCCTGGTCTTAAGGGACTGGGGGATTGACCTTATTAGACAAATCTTATTTTTTTTATTATCAACTTAATATCAAATACATTTGGTTCAATTTTTGTCTGTACTATAAAGTTTTCGGTTTCTGCGCATTAAAGTTTTTAATAAAATTAATAACATAATCATACCTGAGGTACTTAGGTACTAATGAACACCCATAAGGAATTCTTATACAAAAAGTTTTACCTGAAACAAAAAACATGTCCATTAGTTATCAGCAGAGAACGTGACATTCCTGGACCAGACAATGAATGAATGAATGAATTAAGGCGACGGGTAGCCCTAACTAGCGACACTATTCGTTTTTAATTGATAGCTTCTAAACACCGGATCTATTTTAAACAATTTCGGGATTACAACCTCTCGGCAAATACTTATACTATTTATTAAATAACCATGCACAAATATTGGGTCCAACGCGTACGCGAAAAATTGATTCACGCCAAAAGTGGCAGGTTAATAAATCTAATTTTTACATAAAGGAAGTTAATTATTATTGCTACCTGGGCACATACCACCTACTCATCAAGCACTGACGAACACTTTGAGTTAATAACGTCCTCAATAGCTCAGTTCATAACAGGCAGTAACTCACGGGCTTGGATCCCGGCTGAAGATGTAATTTAGAATTATTTATCACAGATAAGAGCCACAGACGCGACACGTCACAACTTTACACTTTATGATGCATTGATGCGCTCGTAAAGAGTCGACCTCAAAGTGAAGACGAGGCCACAGTGACGGGAGAGACGGTGAAACAACTACACCTAGATTTGCATTATTTTGACTTACGGGAGCTGCGCTGCTACGCTTCCGCAGGATTATATTCGGATATAATTAATAATTCTCACAACATCTCATACGTTGACCTGATTCCGTACTAAGTAGCTTAAGCACTTGTGTTACAGATATCAGACAACAGAGGAACACAAATATATACTTAAATACATATATTACACCCAGACATCGAACAAACACAAGTGTTCACCGCACGAATGTTTGTCCAGGGTGGGGATCGAACCCACGACCTTTGGCGTAAGAGGCAGGGTCACTACCAATTGCGCCATCCGGTCAGTCGGCCTAGCAGAAATAAGCATTTGACGTGACGTGTGACGTGAAATAAGGTTCTTTAATCCGTACTCAGTAAAGTCCTTGAGTGGAGACCGCGACTCGGTAAGCGTAGTGTAGGACGCCCTGCGACAAGATGGGATGATGACATTCGAAGGCTGGCTGGTGTGGGCTGGATGAGAGTGGCCGAAAATCGGGAGCAGTGGCGTGCATTAGGGGAGACCTATGTCCAGCAGTGGATGATTGTGGGTTGCTGATGATGAATCCGTACTCATGTCCTCTCCCCACTCTGGCGATGAGGGAGCGTCGCTGGGGTTTAGTCGGTATGCCTCTGGCCGGGTTTTCGTTAGGACAAGCCCCCGCCAGTGGAGAGCCCGACATAACCCGCCTGCCGCCAGGCAGGAGGGTATGCATAATCATCATTTATTTGTTAATACATTTGCATAAGGAGGCATTCCCCAGCGTCAAAAAAAGGGGTGTTATGTTTATGTACGTACTTTACTGCTCTTCTCCTTACTAGGCACCTACAAGTGAAGCAAATCAAAGCGCATCTCGGTCGGTCGACAACAATAAATATTGCAATTTACTGTACATACCTATTATACCTAATATAATAATAATTCTCACAACATCTCATACGTTGACCTGATTCCGTACTAAGTAGCTTAAGCACTTGTGTTACAGATATCAGACAACAGAGGAACACAAATATATACTTAAATACATATATTACACCCAGACATCGAACAAACACAAGTGTTCACCGCACGAATGTTTGTCCAGGGTGGGGATCGAACCCACGACCTTTGGCGTAAGAGGCAGGGTCACTACCAATTGCGCCATCCGGTCAGTCGGCCTAGCAGAAATAAGCATTTGACGTGACGTGTGACGTGAAATAAGGTTCTTTAATCCGTACTCAGTAAAGTCCTTGAGTGGAGACCGCGACTCGGTAAGCGTAGTGTAGGACGCCCTGCGACAAGATGGGATGATGACATTCGAAGGCTGGCTGGTGTGGGCTGGATGAGAGTGGCCGAAAATCGGGAGCAGTGGCGTGCATTAGGGGAGACCTATGTCCAGCAGTGGATGATTGTGGGTTGCTGATGATGAATCCGTACTCATGTCCTCTCCCCACTCTGGCGATGAGGGAGCGTCGCTGGGGTTTAGTCGGTATGCCTCTGGCCGGGTTTTCGTTAGGACAAGCCCCCGCCAGTGGAGAGCCCGACATAACCCGCCTGCCGCCAGGCAGGAGGGTATGCATAATCATCATTTATTTGTTAATACATTTGCATAAGGAGGCATTCCCCAGCGTCAAAAAAGGGGTGTTATGTTTATGTACGTACTTTACTGCTCTTCTCCTTACTAGGCACCTACAAGTGAAGCAAATCAAAGCGCATCTCGGTCGGTCGACAACAATAAATATTGCAATTTACTGTACATACCTATTATACCTAATATAATATAATTCTCACAACATCTCATACGTTGACCTGATTCCATACTAAGTAGCTTAAGCACTTGTGTTACAGATATCAGACAACAGAGGAACACAAATATATACTTAAATACATATATTACACCCAGACACTGAACAAACACAAGTGTTCATCGCACGAATGTTTGTCCAGGGTGGGGCAATGTTTTTATTATATAGGAGGCAGACGAGCAGACGTATCACCAGATGGTAAGCGATTACCGCCGCCCATAGACAAGACATTTGCCACGTCAAAAGAGTCACAGGTGCGATGCCGGCCTTTTTAAAAGGGAGTACGCGGGTGACAACCATCCATCAGGCGATCCGTCTGCTCGTCTGCCGCCGATCACATAAAAAAAAAAGTTATACATCTTTTAATGTATCTATCATTTCTGGTTAAAAGGTTGGCAGAGCACTTGAGACTCCACTGGTGTCGCGGGTGTCCAAGTGGCAATTGCTTACCATCAGGTGATCCGTCTGCTCGTCTCCCACCTTTCACATAAAAAAAACACATTTGGTTCTTTAATAATTAAAGAAAAACTGATTGTAGAAATCGTATGCGTTGCTGTCTGTACTTAGTTTACCACGAATATAGCACCGAAGGAAAACCCTTTAAGGCTTAAATATTCAAGGAATGCCCTAATTAAAATATTAATGAGCAGTTTTATTTCAAAAACACCCATTTAAATTTACCCATTCACTCAAGCTTTCATTCGTTCACGCGTTCAGTTCATTCATTCGCTAGTACATAAAAACTTATTAAAGAAAATAACCCGAATCAAATCACCAGCCATTGCAATTCATACTGTAAGTTCTTAGTAAGAAGGTCTGATTATAAAATAGCAGAAAATTTCGTTAGTATTTCTAATCGACAACTCTACGTTTCTATTACGTCAAACAAATATTACTCTTATTATGTATGCAATAAGGTTTAATCAAACTGTTTTTTAAACGATATTGAGGTTAATTTATGTCAAAACTTATATAAACGAAAAGCGACTGTATTCTTTGTTATATAAAGCTGGAAATTCAACAAGTAACTCAGTTTACATTAGTATAGGAAAATAAACTATGGTGCGAGCGGTGTTTATAAAAGCAATAGATTATAAAATAAACATTTGTCTATGGATTATTTGATTCTGTGCAGAACGGCGTGTTACGAAATTATAATATTTGGTTTTCAATTTATAGTTTAAATTCAACATAAGGTGCATTATACAGAACATTAAATAACTATGTAATAGGTCATCCATACTTCCATAATAATAATATCCTCCAACGGAGGTCAATCTCAGCGCAGTTCGCAGGATATATTATAGTACTCAAGTATGTGCGCAAACACAAGTGAACTCTCACCCTTACCCTCATATTCCGATGGGACACTACTGTGACACGACCGGAGAGTTCGTTCTTTTTTCTTTTTTTATGTGATAGGTGGCAGACGAGCAGACGGATCAACTGATGGTAAGCGATTACCGCCGCCCATGGACACCCGCAACACCAGTGGAGTCACAAGTGCGCTGCCAACCGTTAAACTCCTTCCCGATTGGGCCTCGCAGCGAAACACAGCACAGTGCTGCTTCACGCCGCTTTTTTGGAGGGCGTATGACTCCGGTCGAGCCGGCCCATTCGTGCCGAAAAAAACGTTCTGTGGTCAATCTAAGTATTATAATCAGTGGCTCGATATTTGCAGTGCGGAACCCTAAAAACAGAATCAACTCACTGCAATATTTCATAAGTTTCCCAAATAGCTTCCTAGATTGATTTATTCAGTTTATTTCTATCCATGCGAATCGCGAGTTATTTCCGAACCTACATTAATCCGGCATTTAATATAAGTGGATCCATTTATAAAACCATCGCTTTCAGATACGGGAAGCACATACGTGCGTACGTGGCTGATCTTACACGATCACTTGTTCAATCAGACAATGAGCAGTAGAGATAGGTCGATTAGTCGCCGACTAATCGGGAAAGCCGACTCGGTGACTATTCGGCAGAATGTCCCGATTATAATCGGCACTAAAATTGAATTAAAAAAGCAATTTCACTAACCGCATATATTATAATCGTCAAAAAAACAGGTAACGTAATAGGAACTTAGTAATCAGTCTGTTAGTCTAGTGGTTTAAATACCGGGCCGTGATATCAGGGTCCTGGATTTTATTCCCGGGTGGAGCAAAAAGTATGTTTTGAATTTCAGCAATATGAATACCCATTAGTCGGCTAGTCGCCATCTCTAATGAGCAGTTCTCCGGTAGGTATCAAAGTGATTCGCTAGATGGAGCAATCAGTTTCTATAAATGTTAGTGTGGTATGATATTTCATGTGATTCCTATTTATGGGAAAATTGTTTTTGGTTTAAGTATTGCATGAAATATCTTAATACTTCGTAGTTAATATGTATTTTTAAGTGTTTTACTTACTTACAGACAGCTCTGCGTTTTGTCTCAGTTCTGTACAGAAAGCCAAACATCAGCTTACTACATTGTCTTTCCTCATTTGATATTGAACCATCCGAGACGAAATTTCTCCGTGGAAGAGTCACGCTTCGACATGTATGGGCCGGCTCAACTGGAGTAATACCACGGCCTCACAGAAAACCGGCGTGAAGGAGCATTGTGCTGTGTTTCGCTGCGTAAGTGAGGGTACCGGAGTCCCAACCCGGGCGAAAGGGAGAGTTTAAAGGTTATCAGTGCACTTGTGATTCTACTGGTAGTCTCTTTGCGGGGGAAGTCACTTTTTTCATTTATTTAACAAAAATAAATATAATAAAATGTTTTTAACAATAAAAATAAACCAGTCGTAGGTTTGTTTAGATATTTAGAGCATCTTACCACCAGGTGATCCTTCGACTCGTCTTTAAGGATAATTTTCCGATGTCAAGTGAAAATTATTTGAGTACCAAACAATTAGAGTCAAAGTCAAAACAGTCCCAATAATTATCGTTTTAACGCTCTACGGATTCAACATTAGCTCGTAGAGCCTCAAACAACCCCTAAGTTGTAACTAGTAACCCTTGGGCTGTGTTCATTACACATTCATCCTCCCACTTCTAAAACAATTACTCCAAGTAATGTAAACAGATAAAAAAGTATTCTGTGTTGGAATTGTTGCAAACAATTTTCGTAGGGCTGACCCCAACGCGTGGGTTTTATCAAGTAACGTTTTTTGAAAAAGTAATTGTCAGTGATGACTAAAATTATCTTTCAACCAAATTAGAATATCAAGAAGTATCATAACGAAGTAGATACCGCACCTAGAGTGCGACAAAGATATATGACACTATGAAAAATCGGAATTCATCATTATCATTTCAGTTTATCATACCCGGTTGCTTCGAAAATGACGATGAGCGCAGGTATACTTGGACCATGAGCCAGAGTTTGTAAGTCTGGTAATCAAAACTAGCCAATGCAGCAGTGGTAGAAATACTTTTTATATTTGATTTATACTGGCCAAACAAATCAGATGAAATGCAAAGGTGAGATCTAAGATTTTTGACCGTCGCGTGAGAGAGCCACGCTTCCGGGATGGCTGGACCGGAGCGGCCTCACAGGAAACCAACGTGAAGAAGCACTGTCCTTTTTCGCTGCGTGAGTGAGGGTATCGAAGTTCCAATCTGCGGGAAAAAGGTCGGTCTTAAAGGTTGGCAGCGCACTTTGTGTCGCGGATGTCTATGGGCGGCGGCAATCGCCACTTATCACATAAAAAAAAGATGTATACGCAATCATTTGAAATATCGACATATGATATGCACAGATTCGAAAGTTAATACCTCCAGCTTCCGTTTTAAATTGAACACGTTCTCCAGCAATAAAATATTCTGTTCTATTTCTATCCTCTGAACTACCCTCGCTCAATTTTAGTAATCTTCCATTCTAAATAAAAATCCTTATATTTTAAACTGGAACTCACAAAACTGTGTCACAATATCCATGCCATCAAAAATATGCGCAAAACTAAAAAGAAGTCCGAGCAACTTTGCGGGCTAGCCCTGACTTTACAATGGACTCGCGGAAAAAAATTAAAACGAAGCGACCTGAATCGCGACGTCGATACTTGAAGCCACAGCAAAGTGTTCAGCAGTGAGGAAAGTCCCTAGTCAAAAATATTACTTCTACTTAATATTCTTGTAGATTGTGTAAGATACGTCTCTTATCCTTGTCGTACCCAACAAGGTCCATAACGCACTATAATATCCTCCAACCGAATACGGCTACGGCGGCCACTTTCAACGATCAGCCACGTACTCAGGATATATTATAGTGCTCAAGTGTGTGCGCAAACACAAGTGCACTTTCTATTCCCTTACATATCCAATGGGACACTTTTGTGACACGACCGAAGAGGGATCAACCGCAAGACCATCAAATTCCAGACTCCGGACTGCCACTAAAAATTTCTTACCGAAAACTTAGATACAAAATGTTGAGACCTCTTGCGCAGAAGTCGCTCTAATGTAACCACTAACCACTGCGCCATCGAGGTAGTCTACGTATGTAACGTCCTATACTATGTATCTTACCACCTCTTGTAACATATAATTGGAGTACAATAAAGAATATGAATCAGTTTTAGATAAAGATAAAGATAAAGATTTCTTTATTGGCCACAGAACACAAATCAATCATGAGTGACATAAATAAAGTATGACAAATACTGTAGCCAACAAGGCCCAACCTCAGCATTTGCTGCAGTGGCCGGAGCCGCTGCAGCGCTGGTTTTCAGGCAGAGCCTTGGGTGACGTACGTGCACACATACATAACATACAATAGGAAGAAAGAAGAAGGACAAAACAAGGAAAAATAATAATAATAAATACAAAATCAATATTAGTACATAACAGGAAGAAAATTTAAGATGCCTAATAAACAATAAACAATTATCTTATCTTAAAATAATAATCCACAAGTGTATAAAATAAAAACGAAGCAGCACATAGTAATGAAAATAAATAGAAATGTGTAGGTATAATAAACAAAAATTAGATACATAATGGTACTGAAGGCATAATATGTAGTACATAAATATAATAAAATGACGTTTCGCGCACACAACGTGTGGAAGCGCCGCTCTGCGAACTCGGTTGAACCGGCGTGGTTTATCTGTGCGCGAGCCGCGAGACACAAGCGGAATGCATCCGTTCCGTTCGTTAGTTACGTCATATTTGCCACGTACAACAGCATGGAATGGAATTTCTTTTACTTGGGTTATGTATGACTAAAGAGTACCTATTATAATCTATAAGTGATGATATAAAATGGGCGAGATTGTGATATGTTTTGGTTCAATGCAGAGTGAATATCGTACATGACATAACCTACTGCACGGGAGAAGCGTATTGACGGGCGACCTGACCAGCGCGTGCGCCCAACAGCAATATATGCGATTACGTATATCAGTCACGCAGATGGTCAATCAACCCTCGCTGCTACCCAGGTTTCGATGATAATCCTCAGCGCCAGGATACAGCCTCCCAGGAGCCCCGTGAATACCCCGGAGGTACGTTTCCACACTTTTGTTCTGCAATTAAATATTTTTTATAAAGATGTTTAAAAGAGTGCAACGTTTCCAGGTCACGCACAGGTGGTGGAAGGCTGTTCCAAGCTTTACTCGACGCGAACCTAAAGGATCCACGAAACGCGACAGTGCGGTGCTTGGCAGTGACAAGGACGTGAGTGCACGATCTTTTGGGAAACTTGCTCATATCTGCGGTCCACACCAGCTTTTTGTAAAGATACGGTGGCCTACGCAATAACGCCAAACAGCAGCGAGGCCAGATGTAACTGTCTTCGTGCTTTCATCTTCAGCAGATTTTTTGCATTAAGGAAAGGAGTGATATGTGCTCTGGGTGGAACACTGAAGCAGAAGCGAGCGCAGGCATTCTGCACTCTCTGTATCAGCTTCTCGGTTCTAGCCAGGATACAGGAGCCATAAACAGTATCACAGTAGTTGAGCTTAGAAAGAACTAGTGACTCGCAAAGTATGATTCTAACCTCCTCACCTAGATAAGGTCGCAATCTATATAATAGTTTTAACCGGTAGAAGCAGTTCCGTGCACACTCAGTAATATGACTTTCGAAATTAAGGTGGCCATCCATAATTAGTCCCAGGTTTCTCGCAGAAGCAACACGCTCAACAGCCTCGCCATTAATGTTAATATTCAGCGGAATGCTGTTAAGTTTAGCCAAATTCCCTTTTGAGCCAGTCACCAGCAGCTTTGATTTTTTGGGTTTAGAGAAAGACAATTTGATTTGCACCACTTTGAAATTCGGTCTAGATCTTCGTTTATTTTAGTACAAGCTTGGGCAGAGTCATTTAGTTTGAAGGAGCAGTAAAGCTGCACATCGTCTGCATAAAGGTGGAAATTACAGTTTCTGATGCAGTTTACGATGTCAGCTCCATAAAGGGCATACAGCAGGGGACCGAGGATCGATCCCTGTGGGACACCTCGAGTTACAGCCAGTCTAGCCGAACGTGACCTGGAGCCGTCAGAGTTCACCAGCTCGACAAGCTGCCACCTATCTCTCAGGTAGCTATCGAACCAGCGAACCGCGGCAGCATCAAACCGGTAGTACGACAACTTGGAAAGCAGGAGAGAGGTGTTGATGGTGTCGAATGCTCGAGAAAAATCGAGCAGTATCAGAGCGCTGACCTCTCCGCGATCCTGACCCACTAACAGGTTATCCACCACATCAGATAAAGCAGTCGCTGTACCATGGCCCCTACGGAAGCCAGACTGTAATTGCGGCAGTATGTCATTAGCCTCCACATATTCTGTCACCTGTTCGCAGACCACCTTTTCCAAGACCTTAGAAAGACACGGTAGCAAGCTTATTGGCCGGAGATCGCTCATGGTGGTGGGATTGTTGGTCTTTGGTAGAGGCTTAACTACTGCCACCTTCCAGCTGCTAGGAAAAACGCCACTTCTCATTGAGTTATTGATGATGAGAGTAATGGCGGGCAAGATTTGAGGCAAGGATAGGACGATCATATCCAGTGAAATCTCATCTATTCCCAAAGCATTGGATTTCAGCCCCCTAATTATTTTAAAAACTTTGTCCTCTGTCACTGCTTGTAAAGAGAATTCGGACGAGCTAAAGCGGTGATGCCCAAAATATGACAGTTGTGTCATTTGAACATCTCCGTCTCCAGGCACATTTAAAAAGTGAGCGTTTATTGCGTCCGGGTCCCTAAAAGACAAAGGTAGATCGGTGGTCTTTCTAGCAATGACAGAGGCCTTAAGATTTTGCCAAAGCTTTTTTGAATCCCTTAAGTGCCTGTTTATGTGCCTGCCAAAATAGCAACGTTTCTCACGTTCAATCGCCTCAATCACTATATGTTTCATGGTTTTGTAGTTTTCTTTAGCAGAACCAGTGCCATGGCGTTTCCAGACTGTATGGTAGTCATCCCTGATTCGCATCATAGATTTTACTGTTTCTGTTATCCAAGGATGAGGCGAATGACGGAATTTCCTAGTTTTGGTAGGAGCGTGCACATCAAAAAGACCAATGATGCAGTCAGTGAGAGCACTGACCAGGGCATTAGTGTCATCAATCTGCAAGTAGTTACTCCAGTCAATAGAATCCAAGTCTTTATTAAATTGCTCCACTAGTATATTCTTTATAGGTCTATATGTAACCCACTGCGGAAGGGGTTTCTCAGCTTTAATTTTAAAGTCTGCTGTGATCATGGCATGGCCTCCCAAGTCCGGAGTGTGTTTAACAACTACATTAAGGGTTCGAGTGTCCGTGCATATGACATCAATGAGGCTGCAGCTGTGCTCAGTGAAATGTGTTGGCTCCGAGACTACCTGGTTAAGGCCAGTACTGCCTAGGAACTGATTGAGAAGTCTTGTCTTGCCGCTACCGGTATCCATGAGGTTAATATTGAAGTCCCCTGTCACGATAAGTGCATCATAGTTTGCAAACGATACAATAGAGTCTGCGATCGCATCGAGGAAAATGTCCACGTCTTGCCAAGGGGGTCTATAGGCAGTACCCAAAACCACCGTCCTTCCACATGTGTGAACCCTGAGCCACATCTGCTCAATCCCCGAAGCTAATGGCCAATCGCACAAACGAGTGTTTACACCCCTGCGAATATAGAACCCCACTCCACCCCCTCTGCCACTGCGGATGTTGGATGGTCTAGGTCTGTGCTTCAGTCGGTAGCCAACAATCTTGGGGGCCCTATCCTCTTCACCGGGCTTGAGCCACGTTTCATTCACCGCAAGGATGTCAGGGCCTAGCTCCTCCATTGCCACTATGAACTCCTCATGTCTCGTGCTAAGTGAACCTGCATTGAACAAACCAATTCTCAGATTTTTTAAAGGAAGTGTAAAAATGTAAATAATATGTAAAATAAAAATAGGTGTAGATTATGTATAGTTATAGCATGTAGAATAGTTAGAATTGTAGATTGTATAGTGTGTGCTAGTGTGTTGTATAGTGTATGTATAGGCTGAGTATAGTTTGTAAAGTATATTATGTTTGGATATTTTTGACCGATGATTACAGTTAGTGTTAGTGTATAATTTTGTGAGTGTATATGTGATGATAGAACTATGTGATATATACAATATTTTATTTTCATTACTGTGTAAAGATTCTTCCTCCTTGGAGGTCTACCCTGAACACTCGATAGCATAGACACATAATAGATGAAAACAGGTAAAAAAATCTGATAAATAATAAAGTTATGAAACAAGTTAGGCAAGATAATAATAATTAGACTAATAAAGTCATTGTACTTCCAGGTGTACGAGTCAGGGGTTAGTGGAACCCAGCACGCGGTCGACATCGGAATCAGATCGCAACTGAAACACTGGAGACCCATCCGCCTGACGGACGTAAATGCGGCCACGTCTCGTCCAGGAATACCGCCAACGCAGCCTGCGGCACTCCTCGCGCACCCGATGGAATAGCTGACGATTAAACCGTGTCAGACGTTCATTGACGAAGACGCGGGCCCCATCCGCGGCGGTGAGCGTGCGGCGCACGCGCGCGGCCTGCAGCAGCTCGTCGCGCAGCCCGCGCCGCGCGAGCCGCACCACGACGCGCCTCGGCCGCCCGCCCGCTTCCTTCACTGGAGGGCCCACGCGCTCCGCGAAGACGATGTCCCGCTCTTCCAGCTGCACGCCCAGCCGCGCGGCCAACACAGTGACCGACTGGGCTACGGACGTCCCGCTCTCCTCATCTCGAGGTCTGACAGCAGAGCCTCCTGGTCGCGGTCGTTCAGTTCCTGCTTGAGCTCCACGATGGTCTGCTCCAGCTCGGCTGTTCCACCATGGCCAGCGGTGTCCGGCTCAGCCTGTTCCAACGCGTCAAGCCTGCGCTCAACGCTATCCATCCGACATTTTAAAGCGCCCAGCAACTGGGTCATCTCCTTGCGGAACTCCCTCATCTCCGCCATGAAGACTGCCAGCTCTCCATCTCCGCAGCCCCCACGGCCGAGAGCATCCGAAGGCGTCCCCTGTTTTGGTGGAGACGACTGCACAGCACCAGCAGCGGCGATCGGCTCGTCGTACAGGCCTTTCCCAGGTGTATGGTTGTTGTCACCCTTACGCACATTCTTCTTGCAGTTCGGGCACGACCAGTCTTTCCCGACAGGCGCGCGCTCTGGGATCGCAAGGCAGGCCCGATGATACTTAAGTACGCACGACGTACACGCAACGCCCCCTGTCGCCGCCATAAATTTACCGCACGCACCACAATTGACCATGGTGACGGTCTTCCGCTACTCGTCGCTAGATGGCGTCTCAAGCAAATAAAGCAGAGCAAAAGGTTCAGACTTGCGACGGGTTTGTGAATCGGTGTCTAGTATTACCGCTAGGTGGCGTGTGTACTATTGCCCACTAGATGGCGCTGGTTTCGGTTGTAAAAGGGAGGCAACTGGAGAAGCCGCTAAGCAGATTTACCCTCGCGAAGAAAAAATCCAGTTCGCGAGCAGCAGATAAATTGCGATTCCAAAGCACTCTTTGCAAGAATACTGAAACCCACACTCGTACAGTTCGCAGTCACTACAGGGATCCACCAAACACAGTCACGGAACCAAACAATACGTAGAAGCAGACGAAACTTGATAGAAAAACAGCACAGTGACCTCGCAGTATGGCGCACGAAACGTCACTCCTTTTGAACGTTTTGAAGCTTCAAAGTTAAAAATAATATCATCATTACGGTACGGTAGATGGGCCGAAAATATAGCGATGAGCTATATTTTCGGCCCATCTACCGCAGTGCCTCAAGACGAAAGTCTTTAATGCGTGTGTATTGAAAGTCATGACATACGGAATTGCATGCCTCAATCGGCAATGGGCAGGGCACATTGCGAGGAGATCAGACAGATAGGTCCTCAAGTGGAGGCCGCGTATAGGAGGTCGAAGCCGTGGCAGGCCCGCCACAAGGTGGACCGACGATCCGGTGAAGGTCGCGGGAATCCCTTGGATGTGGGCGGCATTGGACCGATCTGTGTGAAGATCATTGGGGGAGGCCTATGTCCACGTTATTTGGCTAGATGTTTATTGGAAATTATGACTAATCACCGGAAGCGTTTGGGTGGTAGGCCTGTGCCCTACAGCGGAACACAGGCCACGTGTAGTCTTTCGCAATTTGCAAACTTCTTCGACCGTGATTCTAGAACGAATGCCAAACAAATAAATAATTCTTATTTTTAAATTTTGTGCAGTGTCGCTGCTTCCCTCGGCACTGTGCCAGTGGCGCCCCCAGCCTCCGAGTTACCGCTCCGAGCTAGATTCCGCCGGTTCCGTTTCCGGAATAACAAATTGAATATTTAAATAGCCATCAATATCTACTTTATATACTTTTATTTGTTCCAGTTTGTTTCTTTATTCCTGTAGAAAATCATGGTAGCTAGAATTATAATGTCATCGTAAAATTTATACATTCGTTAGTTAGGCATTATAATATCTGCGGTTAGGCATTCGGGGACAGAAATAGTAAACTCGCATAATTCGGTGATAAAATTAAATTTTGTAAAGGAAACCCACGAGTCCAATTTTCGAGCTCGTGATATTTATTTTCATACGACATACTATATCAACACGTGCTGGACAGTGTTGCCATCCGATGGCAAAAAGCGTACAAAAACGGACCCAACATTTGTGCATGGTTATTTAATAAATAGTATAAGTGTTTGCCTAGAGGTTGTAACCCCGAAATTGTTTAAAATAGATCCGGTTTAGTAGCTAAAAATTAGAATCGATCGTCGCTAGTGTGCCCTACCCGTCTCCTTAATCGCTGGGTGATGCGACCCGAACGTAACATAGATTATACGGCTAATCCAATAAAGCGTACCGTAACCGAATCACTTACCGAACTCGACCCACACTCACCTGGGTATAGTATACCTTGACGAATAATGTGACTTTAAAGTTGTGGTATCTCAGGTAGTTTAAATGAGTATTATTGTGTTTGGTATAGCAATTCTTTGCAATTTATTCTTAAGTAAATAATACACTTAAAAAATTCACCGTAGGGCTCAGGTGGGACTCGAACCCACAACCTTCCACAGTCCGGGTGGCTGCACTAACCATTTATGCTATCCGAACCCCTTGCTAAGACGACGAATTTTGTAAGTGCTTGCATCGTCATGAGCCGTTTTTTAAGTGTATTATTTACTTAAGAATAAATTGCAAAGAATTGCTATACCAAGCACAATAATATTGGTTTAGCAGTTTCATCTTAACTGGTGGTCAAATATTTGTAACAATGTTTCCACTGGATATTGTAAAGTATACCTACAATATTGATGAGACTATCGTCGGCTCATGACGATTCAAGCACTTACAAAATTCGTCGTCTTAGCAAGGGGTTCGGATAGCATAAATGGTTAGTGCAGCCACCCGGACTGTGGAAGGTTGTGGGTTCGAGTCCCACCTGAGCCCTACGGTGAATTTTTTAAGTGTATTATTTACTTAGTTTAAATGAGAATCAAGTTAAAGTCTTTTTAGCTTTTATTACAGACGTATTCATAATGATCTCTAAAAGATAGTTTGCTGTCAAATATAATACCTAAGTCCCTTATAAGATCTGTACGATTCAGCTTAACATGAGATTTAGGTACCAACCCACTTTGGAACATGTTTATACAGCCTGGGGGGTTATTTGGGGGAGGCCTTTGCTCAGCAGTGGGACGCTACAGGCTAACTTAAAAAAATGTCCTTCTCCAAATGTCCAAATGCATACAGTTACTTATACAGGGTGTATCTGTGAACATTTACATCCCTTTAACGACGTGTTCTACCAACCATTACGAATAACATTTGTTCTACGACTTTTCGAAATTCATAGAAATTTTTTTCGACTCCCCATAAAAAATGATCAAGTGACGTGACCGACTTTGTATGAAAATTTGATATTTTTTCATTCGAATTTCCTAAAGTGATTGAAAATGTAATTAATTTAATTTAATTTAAAACTTTTATTGCACAAATTTTGATACAATAAGGCGAACTTAATGCCAAGAAGCATTCTCTACCAGTCAACCTTTGGGTCATGCAGATAGTGCAGTGGTGCGGCGAAAGGAAAATTTGTAGTTACTAGTAAGGAAAAAAAAAACACTAATATTAAATAACTACATTATATACATACCTATATATATAAATGTAAAATTATTATCTGAATAAATTGAACTGAATTGAACAAATTTTGTTCATAATGTTTGGTAGAACACGTGGTTAAAGAGATGTAAATGTTCACAGATACACCTTGTATAAGTTTGGACTATGCATTTGGACATTTGGAGAAGGACATTTTTTTAAGTGAGCCTGTAGCGTCCCACTGCTGAGCAAAGGCCTCCCCCAAATTCTTCCATTGATCCCTGTCCAATGTCCTGTCTTGCTAATCTTGGACATATTTGTAAAAATAGTCACATCACGTCCATTGGTCGGCCGCCATTGAGTGTTGATTTTTGTCCATCTTTCGAGGCCCATGCTCAGAAGGACATTATTAAGAGACTAAAATCGAACTTCACTCCAGGTAAGTTCGAATAACCATTCCAAAATTATAACAAAAGCCCTTCCAGTTCATGTTGCAAACGGGTCGCAATTTTCCGTCCGAACTTTGTTCTTTGTCGGCTGTTCTAGAGTCCGTTTCTTGTTCCGTCCGTTTCGGATATTTTTTGTTCCGTGGACATTTTTTGTTCCATTAATTTAGTATTACCACAGTATAATAAGGAGCGGCTGAAAATCAGCAATAATAAGTGGCAGTGGGCTGGCCATATTAGCCGCAGAACCGACAACCGATGGGGTAAACGAGTTCTGGAGTGGAGACCGCGTCTTGGCAAACGTAATGTAGGGCGCCCTCTGGCTAGGTGGGGGGACGATCTGCGCAGGATGGCTGGCAAGAGCTGGATGCGAGAAGCCATGGATAGATCACAGTGGCGAACAATTGGAGAGGCCTACGTCCAGCAGTGGACTGCGATAGGCTGATGATGATGATGATGAAAATCAGCGCTGACCTATGTCAGCATTAGCTGAGCCACTGCCTTTTGCTTTCTTTAGATTACTGTTAATATTTTAAAAAACGAAGTATGTAAGGTAGATAAGTTCTAGTGTTACGGAAATACCTATGTACCTGTTTTGTTTTATGAGAAAGCAATAAACGTATTTTTATTTTATTTTTTATTTATAATAGTAACTGCTGAGCTTGGCACTTGTTGATCACTTCACTTTGTTCCTTTTCTTCTTCCATGATCACTAGTTTATGTATTAAGATGACGGGTAGGGCACACTAGCACACCACACACCAGCACACCAGCGTCGGGGTTGGTCTCATGGATCAGCACAGACTATTTCTGAGCGGCCGCCTGTTTGGCACATACAGGGATAATGTTAAATAGTTTTTTAATGTTTCGCGTTGCATTATAACTATAATGTATCAATACGGGGATTAACACGATATTTATTATGTGAAACAACATTGTGTACCTACTCACATATTTGGCTCGACGTTTCGGCTACGTCACCGCGGTTTCGGCTACGTTACAGCAGCCGTGGTCACGAGCGGGCTGCTGTAACGTAGCCGAAACGTCGAGCCAAATATGTGGGTACACAATGTTGTTTCACATAATAAATATCGTGTTAATCCTCGTATTGATACATTACAGGGATAATGTTGTCCTACTTTTCGTCATTATTTATGTCTAGGTTATGTTTCTTATTAAGTTTCCTTGTTTTGTATTGTGTCAAATAAAGTTATCATTCATTCATTCATTAGCGACGCCAATCGATTTTATTTTTTAGCTATTAATTTAGCAATACAATTTCGGAGTTTCAACCTCTCGGCAAAGCCTTGTACTATTTAATAAATACTTATACTTAACTTTTGGGTCTGCTTTTGTACTCGAAATTTGAATTACCGCCAAACGCGGCCACTATTTAGCGTGAATTATTTTTTCGCGTACAAATATTGGGTCCGCATTTGTGCATCGTTATTTAATAAATAGTATAAGTGTTTACCGAGAGGTTGTAACCCCGAAATTGTTTAAAAGAGATCCTAGCTAGTGTGCCCTACCCGTCACCTTAAGGTTCTTAATACAAATAGATTTAAAATAACATTGCTAACATTTCGAAGAAAATATAGCTACTATGACATAATAGATTTTTTGAATCGAAAATGGTGACTCATGCTATGAATTTTGGCTAAACATATGAACTTATGTATTTTATAAGATCTTGTATATACGTGTTTTTATGCAAATAAAATTGATTTGAATTGATATTCAAAGAGCTTATTCCTTCCTAAAGAGCCGGCAATACATCTGTGATGCCCCATTTGTTGCTATGTCCATGGGCGGCGGTAATCACTTACCATCAGGTGAGCCGTCTGCTTGTTTGTCCGCCACAAACTGCGCCTTTCCAGAAATATCTCCCATTGTGCTGTCCACGGCTAATGGCTGAGATTACGAGGTATTATACGGGCGAGTAGGGCTGGGACACAGCGGCGTTTAAAATTATCGATATTTTAGTAAGATACAGGACAGTGGACCCGTGTGGAAGGCGGAATCAGAATTGCACAACATATAAAATTTGAAAGCTAGGTATACAGATATACGATGTACAATTTAGGCTGTTTTATCGCTGGGAGCGATCTCTACCAGCAAACCTTCAACTAAAGTCTTCAACTTATTCATGCTGTGTGTACACGCTTTTGGGTTTATGAATGAATGAATGAATATACTTTTATTGCACTCACAATAAAGCAGGAAAACTTAAAAACTAGATATTACATGATGTGTACAACGAAGGCGGCCTTATCACTATGTGTGATCTCTTCCAGGCAACCTTTGGATAAAGGACACTTGATGAAGGTGTAGGGCGTGTTTATATCTAGTACAATTATTTTTTTATGTTACTATTTAATATAAGTTAAGATTGTAACCTGTAGTGTATGCCATAATAGATAAATAAATAAAGGACATTAGATAAGGGAGGGGTTTATCTCATCAACCTCTCAGCGGATCGTTCCCTAGTTGCGGAAAAAAATATTTTTGGTAGGTATTTTTTCAGAAATATTCACCACACACACACTCATACTGAATCCATCTTTTTTTATGTGAATTGTGGCAGACAAGTAGACGGATCACCTGATGGTAAGCGATTGCCGCCGCCCATAGACACCCGCGACACCAGTGCAGTCACAAGTGCACTGTCAACCATTTAACCCCCCTTTCCCCCGGATTGGGTCTCCGGTACCCTCACTCACACAGCACAGTACTGCTTCACGCCGGCTTTCTGTGAGGCCGTGGTATCACTCCGGTCGAGCCAACCCATTCATGCCGAAGCGTGACTCTCCACGGTCTTCTTGAACCTCTGTTTCATCCATCAACTATTTTAACTGCACATGCTTACCTTGTCCTCAGTTATTATCGCTCAATTAAAGTTTTTTTTTACTTTCTTCTTCAAAAAGTATTCTTATAAGCAAATTGTTTTACCTGAAACAAAAAATATGTTCATTAGTATTGATGTACCGAAAAATTATGAAGTACCTACTTAATAAATAAAAAGTATTAATTAGAACTAAAAACAATATTGACAAAATGTTAGCAATCTATAACAACCGTATTAGTTTCGAAAACTGTGTCACGGGTAGAGCACATTAGCGACACCAATCGATTTAAATTGTTAGCTGGGTCTAAACTGGGTAACTCTTCAACAATTTCAAAGCTGCAGCATCTCGGAAAACATACTATTCGATTGCAAAAACAGATCAAAAATAGTGAACAATTATTAAATAAATAGTACACAAGTGTGCTTAGAGACTCCCGCTCCGTAATTGTTTAAAATAGATCCGGTTTAGTAGCTAACAATTTAAATCAATTGGTGTCGCTAGTTACGGTAACCCGTCGCCTTAACGCCCACCTCCAGAAAGGGAGAGAGCATTCCTTTAACAAGTATGTACAGTGGCGCACAGGTCAAGCTATACAAAACTGTCATATTTCCTCAATCGATTTCGAACTCAATGTGTAACAATATAAGGTTTATAATCGAATGAAGAAATTTGACAGTTTTGTATAGCTTGATGTGTACGCCATTGTATTTACAAAGAATCAATTCTAAGACATAAAAATATCAGATTTCAAATATAATATACCTCAAAAACAATCATTATGTTATAATGGATAGAAGTTCACTAATTTTAAAAGACCAACACTGAAGATTATAGGGACTGATTTTGATGATGATGCTGATAAAAATTGCACTGCCACATCTATAACAAATTTCCTATACCTAAAGGTTGCCTGGAAGAGATCACTCATACTGTTAAAGCCACTTTCGTAGTACATTCTACGAGTACTCCTGTAATACCTCTTTTTGTGTGCAATATAAACCGACCCGATTGGAACAGTGGTAGTGAACGCTGCCTCTGATACAAGGGTTGCGGGTTCGATCCCCGCACAGTACAAACATTTGTGTGCATGAACATGTTTGTTTGTATTGGTCTGGGTGTTTGCTATGTATTATAAGTATGTATTTACATAAGAAAAGTATTATATGTATATATTTGTAATCCCACTGTTGATTATGATATCCGTAACACAGGTGCTTGAGCTACCTATCTCGGAGTCAGATCAATGTATGTGATATGTGAAATATTTATAATTTTTATTATTATTATTAATATAAGTATTTTTATTTATTAGTAGTAGTAGAGTAGAATAGGCCACCCTCACTCTTACCGAGGTGTCGTAAAAGATATTTCTCTATCGATATTTTTGAACTGAATAAATTTCATTCAATAAATATCGATACCGAGCCTTTGTCACCTTCCATCTCTAGTGTCACGTCACGAGGGGCGCGCGCCCCCGGCGCTCGCGCACGCTGCGTTGCCGCTCCGCCTCCGTGGCGAGGTGGCAACACCGCGACATCCGATACGCTTGGGCCTTTGTTGTGTCTTAGATAAGCTACTGGGTGAAAGACAGGTTGTAATTGATATGGGGAAGTGCTTTGTGTACACAAACGCAACTTTTGATACCAGGATTACCGACTTAGCTAACATGATGAGAAGAATAAATTTGTACCTATCAGACCACCCAAGAACATCCTTTTAGCCCACAAGCGCTGGAGTGACGATTAAGGCGACGGGTAGCCCTAACGCCGTGTGGTCCCCGGCAGAGTAGAATAGGCCACCCTCACTCTTACCGAGGTGTCGTAAAAGGCGACTAAGGTAAAGCCGCATGATCACCAGTACCCAGAGAAGGAAAACTCTGCATTTATATCAAAACCCTCGCCAACCCGTCTGCCAAGCGTGGTGAGTATGGCAACTACCTCTCATGTGATTGAGGGAGGCCCGTGCCCCAGCAGTGGGGACTTAAATGGGCTGACGATGTAGCCCTAACTAGCGACACCATTCGTTTTTAATTGATAGCTACTAAACCGGATATATTTTAAACAATTTCGGGGTTACAATTTATTAAATAACAATGCACAAATTTTTGGCGGTAATCCAATATTCGAGTGCAAAAGCAGACCAAACAGTTAACTATAAGTATTGAATAAATAGTATAGGTGTTTGCCGAGAGGTTGTAACCCGGAAATTGTTTAAAATAGTTAATAATATAATAATAATAATTTTCACAACATCTCATACGTTGACCTGATTCCGTACTAAGTACCTTAAGCACTTGTGTTACAGATATCAGACAACAGAGGAACACAAATATATACTTAAATACATATATTACACCCAGACACTGAACAAACACAAGTGTTCATCGCACGAATGTTTGTCCAGGGTGGGGATCGAACCCACGACCTTTGGCGTAAGAGACAGGGTCACTACCAATTGCGCTATCCGGTCAATCGTTCCGGATGGCGCAAATCCGGTTTAGTAGCTGAAAATTAAAATCGATTGGCGTCGCTAGTGTGCCCTACCCGTCACCTTAGCGTGCTTTCCGAGGTACAGGGGTACAAGACCGCCGACTTCCAGACTCCGGGCTGCCACTAAGAATTTCTTACAGTAAACTTAGGTACACAATATTGGCCCGACCTAGGGATCCCGGGACCTCTTGCGCAGCCGTCGCTTTAAAGTGCGATGCACTAACCACTGCGCCATCGAGGCAGTCAGATTCATCATCAGCAACCCACACTCGTCCACTGCTGGACATTGGTCTCCCCTAATGCACTCCACTGCTCCCGATTTTCCGCCACTCTCATCCAGCCCACACAAGCCAGCCTTCGAATGTCATCATCCCATCTTGTCGCAGGGCGTCCTACACTACGCTTACCGAGTCGCGTTAGCTACAAGACCTACAGGAGATGGTGAGCAGCCTGGCTGAATCTTCCAAACACATCGGTCTTCGGATGAACTTGGATAAAACCAAGGTCATGTTCAACGAGCTCGTTGATCCGGGACCGGTCGCTGTTAATGGAGTACCTCTCGAGGTTGTTAGGAATATGCCTATCTAGGACAAACGCTCCAATTAGGCAGAAACAACTTCGAGAGAGAAGCCAATAGAAGAATTCAGCTAGGCTGGGCAGCATTTGGTAAACTTCGTCAAGTCATTCTCGTCACCCATCCCTCAAAGTCTTAAGTCGAAAGTCTTCGACCAGTGCAGTCCTTCCGGTCATGACTTACGGTGCCGAGACGTGGACACTCACGGCTGGACTAGTCCACCGGTTCAAAGTCGCTCAAAGAGCTATGGAAAGGGCTATGCTCGGAGTATCTCTGAAGGACCGCATCAGAAATGATGTAATCCGACAGAGAACCTAGGGGTAACCGACATAGCCCACCGAATTAGCAAACTGAAGTGGCAGCGGGCTAGTCATATTAGCCGCAGAACTGACAGCCGTTGGAGCCGTAAAGTCCTTGCGCAGTCAGATTACTTACTTATAATTAATTCTGACGCATCCTCAACTTACTCGTATAATAAAGAAAGAGGTGACCTCATTAGAGAAACCTCGTGATTAATCACTATTGTTTGAGAGCAAGTTTATAAATAAATTGCGTGTGCGCATTCTCTAGGATGACTGACTGGAACATTGATTAATCTATTAGCTATAATATACGGGGTGTGTTTCGGTAAGCATTTACATCCCTTTCAGGTAACGGGCACACTAGCAACGCCAATTAATTTAAATTGTTAGCAACTAAACCGGATATCTTTTTGCGAGATCGCTAAATGTGTTATTAAATTTTTAAAAAGGAGTACGCTCTTCTCTTGAAGGTCCCTAAGTCGTCGCCGTCGGGAAATACTCCCGCAGGGAAACCGTTCCACAGAACTGAGGTACGTGGTAGACAGTTCCGCGAGAAACGCACAGTATTATGAAATGAAAATGAAATGAAAATTGTTTATTCAATTGAGGTCCATACAGAACACTTATGAATGTCAACATGTTTACCACTGGTTCGGAATGTAGTTTTCTGCCAGGAAGACACCAGCAAGAAACTCAGCAGTTACTCTTTTAAAAAAAAAAATTTTTTACAAAATGTCACCATTAACTTAAAAATATAGTACAATTTTTGTGTTACTAATATGTCCCTAAATTATTGTCATTCAAAAAATCATCTATTTTATAATAGACTTTCTTAATTAAACAGTTTTTTATATACAATTTAAACTTATGTGTGGGCAAGTCAATAATAATCTGAGGTAACTTATTAAACATTTTTATGCTCAATCCTATAAATGAACTGCCAACCTTATGGAGCCTGATATTTGGAACGGCCAGTCTGTGCTTATTTCTGGTGTTAAGGCTGTGACAGTCGGACTTCTTCGAGAACAGATAGAGATTTTTATGTACGTACATGAGAATGGGCCATGTATGCAGAATGAGCCCTGAAAGATGGACAAAAATCGTCACCCAATGGCATCCGACCGATGGACGTCGACTACGCGGCCAGGCCCAAAAAAAGATGGTTACGATTTCAATACGTATGTCGAAGAATGGCAAGTAAAGGCATTGGTTTAGGGAGAGAATGGAGAGACTTGGGGGAGGTCCTTTGGCCCATCAGTGGGGACTCTGCAGACAAAATTCAAAAAAAAAAACGGTGCCGTGTGGTCCCCGGCATAGAAATCAGGCCACCCTCACTCTTACAGAGGTGTCGTAAAAGGCGACTAAGGTAAAGCTGCTTCGCATGATCATCGCACCCAGTGAGAAAACACACGCATTTATATCAAAACCTTCGCCAACCCGTCTGCAAGCGTGGTGAAGTATGGCAATTACCCCTCTATGGTGATTGAGGGAGGCCCGTTCCCCCAGCAGTGGGGACTTAAATGGGCTGACGTGTAGCCCTAACTAGCGCACCATTCGTTTTTGTATTGAGCTACTAAACCGGATATCTTTTAAACAACGTTCTCGGGCAAATACTTATACTATTTATTAAATAACAATGCACAAATTTTTGGCGGTAATCCAATATTCGAGTGCAAAAGCAGACCAAACAGAGAAACAGAGTATTGAATAAATAGTATAGGTGTTTGCCGAGAGGTTGTAACCCGGAAATTGTTTAAAATAGATAATAATATAATAATTATTATTATTATTCTCACAACATCTCATACGTTGACCTGATTTCATACTAAGTAGCTTAAGCACTTGTGTTACAGATATCAGACAACAGAGGAACACAAATATATACTTAAATACATATATTACACCCAGACACCGAACAAACACAAGTGTTCATCGCACGAATGTTTGTCCAGGGTGGGGATCGAACCCACGTACACCCACCTTTGGCGTAAGAGACAGGGTCACTACCAATTCCGCTATCCGGCCAGTCGTTCCGGATGGCGCATATCCGGTTTAGTAGCTAAAAATTAAAATCGATTGGCGTCGCTAGTGTGCCCTACCCGTCACCTTAGCGTGCTTTCCGAGGTACAGGGGTACAAGACCGCCGACTTCCAGACTCCGGTCTGCCACTAAGAATTTCTTACAGTAAACTTAGGTACACAATATTGGCCCGACCCTAGGGATCCCGGGACCCTCTTGCGCAGCCGTCGCTTCTTAAAGTGCGATTGCACTAACCACTGCGCCATCGAGGCAGTCAGATTGATCATCAGCAACCCACACTCGTCCACTGCTGGACATTGGTCTCCCCTAATGCACTCCACTGCTCCCGATTTTTCCGCCACTCTCATCCAGCCCACACAAGCCAGCCTTCGAATGTCCATCATCCCATCTTGTCGCAGGGCGTCCTACACTACGCTTACCGAGTCGCGTTAGCTACAAGACCTACAGGAGATGGTGAGCAGCCTGGCTGAATCTTCGAAACAACATCGGTCTTCGGATGAACTTGGATAAACCAAGGTCATGTCAACGAGCTCGTTGATCCGGGACCGGTCGCTGTTAATGGAGTACCTCTCGAGGTTGTTAGGATATGTCTATCTAGGACAAACGCTCCAATTAGGCAGAAACAACTTAGAGAGAGAACCCAATAGAAGAATTCAGCTAGGCTGGGCAGCATTTGGTAAACTTCGTCAAGTCATCTCGTCACCCATCCCTCAAAGTCTTAAGTCGAAAGTCTTCGACCAGTGCATCCTTCCGGTCATGACTTACGGTGCCGAGACGTGGACACTCACGGCTGGACTAGTCCACCGGTTCAAAGTCGCTCTAAGAGCTATGGAAAGGGCTATGCTCGGAGTATCTCTGAAGGACCGCATCAGAAATGATGGAATCCGACAGAGAACTAGAGTCACCGACATAGCCCACCGAATTAGCAAACTGAAGTGACAGCGGGCTAGTCATATTAGCCGCAGAACTGACAGCCGTTGGAGCCGTAAAGTCCTTGCGCAGTCAGATTACTTACTTATAATTAATTCTGACGCATCCTCAACTTACTAGTATAATAAAGAAAGAGGTGACCTCATTAGAGAAACCTCGTGATTAATCACTATTGTTTGAGAGCAAGTTTATAAATAAATTGCGTGTGCGCATTCTCTAGGATGACTGACTGTAACATTGATTAATCTATTAGCTATAATATACGGGGTGTGTTTCGGTAAGCATTTACATCCATTTCAGGTAACGGGCACACTAGCAACGCCAGTTAATTTAAATTGTTAGCAACTAAACCGGATATCTTTTTGCGAGATCGCTAAATGTGTTATTAAATTTTTAAAAAGGAGTACGCTCTTCTCTTGAAGGTCCCTAAGTCGTCGCCGCCGGGAAATACTCCCGCAGGGAAACTGTTCCACAGAACTGAGGTACGTGGTAGACAGTTCCGCGAGAAACGCACAGTATTATGAAATGAAAATGAAATGAAAATTGTTTATTCAATTGAGGTCCATACAGAACACTTATGAATGTCAACATGTTTACCACTGGTTCGGAATGTAGTTTTCTGCCAGGAAGACACCAGCAAGAAACTCAGCAGTTACTCTTTTAAAAAAAAAATTTTTTACAAAATGTCACCATTAACTTAAAAATATAGTACAATTTTTGTGTTACTAATATGTCCCTAAATTATTGTCATTCAAAAAATCATCTATTTTATAATAGACTTTCTTAATTAAACAGTTTTTTATATACAATTTAAACTTATGTGTGGGCAAGTCAATAATAATCTGAGGTAACTTATTAAACATTTTTATGCTCAATCCTATAAATGAACTGCCAACCTTATGGAGCCTGATATTTGGAACGGCCAGTCTGTGCTTATTTCTGGTGTTAAGGCTGTGACAGTCGGACTTCTTCGAGAACAGATAGAGATTTTTATGTACGTACATGAGAATGGGCCATGTATGCAGAATGAGCCCTGAAAGATGGACAAAAATCGTCACCCAATGGCATCCGACCGATGGACGTCGACTACGCGGCAGGCCCAAAAAAAGATGGTGTGACGATTTCAATACGTATGTCGAAGAATGGCAAGTAAAGGCATTGGTTAGGGAGGAATGGAGAGACTTGAGGGAGGTCTTTGCCCAGCAGTGGGACTCTGCAGACAAAATTAAAAAAAAAAACGGGGGCCGTGTGGTCCCCGGCATAGTAGATAGGCCACCCTCACTCTTACCGAGGTGTCGTAAAAGGCGACTAAGGTAAAGCTGCTCGCATGATCATCAGCACCCAGTGAAGAAAAACGCATTTATATCAAAACCTTCGCCAACCCGTCTGCCAAGCGTGGTGAGTATGGCAATTACCCCTCATGTGATTGAGGGAGGCCCGTGCCCCAGCAGTGGGGACTTAAATGGGCTGACGATGAGGTAATCGTGCTACATCTTAGACCATATTATCACTTACCATCAGGTGAAATATGGTCAAACGCTTACCTATCTACAGTACAAAAAATCACCCAGACCAATACAAACAGACATGTTCATGCACACAAATGCTTGAACATGTCTGTTTGTATTGGTCTGGCCAAAACCATTTTGTTCTTATTTCTTAATTTTCTCGGAGGCCACCTAAGTAGCTAATTAAGAACCGCTTTTGTTGGCCTCAAGTGCACCATCTTGAGCGCTGTTGTATCGTACACTTCGGTTCATTGGCAGGGGAACAAAGCATGTCCGTTGCTTTCACTATTTCATAGCAATTTCTGTATCGATCGCTGTGTCCGCTGTAGTGCTGGGGTGATTGGTGTTTAAACTTGTAAGAAATCTATCGATGTTATTTTGTAGTATTTACTAATCTTATTAAACGGACTCGCGGCAGACGGTGGAGTATTTCATTCATTAATTATGAATAAAATACCTATGACATCGAGTACCATGAGTCATTGGTTATACGAATAGTTTTTACGCTTTTGATCTCTTCTGCTGAGATCATGTGTGCTCCCAGGTGCCGGCTTCTGCAGCGGTGCAGCGCTATGCACTCGTCGAGGACGTGGATAATCGTTTCCTCGTCCTCGCGACAAAACCTGCAGATTTTGGTATCTGAAAGGCCCATGTTTTGCAGTGCCCCGTGAGGGTCCGAGTGAGTGCCTTAACATGGCCTCTACTAAGTTTTATTATTTCTACAGCTCGTTTCTGATCGAGGTAGTCTTTTCCAAAATTCAGTGCTTTGCTTGTGCTCCCACTCTTTTAACTCGAACCTGACCATGCAGACTGGAACTCCACTTATTCGTTCCAGTCCGAGTAGTGGGCTCTCTGCCCCGGTATTTTCTAGCACGTCAGCGACTTAGTTGCCCCTGATATTGCAGTGTCCCGGTCAAGCTTGCACATTTCACGACCGTGGGAGAGCCATACACAACCACCAGCACGCCTTGGTGGAGGGTACCGGTGCGGCCCATTCCGGGGGAAGTATTGAAAGGTTCGCAGCGCCCTATGACTCCACTGGTGTAAGTTACCATCAGGTGATCCAGCTGCTCATCACAAAAAGGGAAAAACCGTATATAGACTACGATCCGGGAGTTCTCAATTCTCAAGTCTGCCACAAAAAAGTGGCAGAGCCAATTTATCGATAATCGATATGGACAGAATCGTCGCATCTCTAGCGGACGTACTTTTTCTACCGTCACTTTCTAGCGGCGATCAATTTAACACGTCCATTGAAAGAAATACGCGCTTTACGCGTTTCTTATCAAAACTCTGGGCCCCCAACATAGTAGATATATATCTGGGGCCACGGCAGTGCCCCCGCCAAGTCGAGCAAAAAAAGCGACACGGCCGTACCATCCTTTTCTCGAAGCAATTCAGGCTATTTTCGACCCCCCTATAATATCGTTGTGGATAAAACAAGAAACTTGAATTTTCAGTAACTAATCAGGCATTGTATAAACTCGGTATAATTAAAATTTCAGTCAATTTGAACCAGTGGTTTAAGAATGACAACTTGTTAAAGTTTCTGAATTTTGTCACTCACTAACTCACTCACTCACTCACCGATCATCATAAGTCCAAGGCACTTGTATCAGACATAGAAGCTTCAAATTTAGAATACAAATTGAATTTAGTGTCTTAATTATGGGAAAACTTTTTTTTTTGCATTTTCGGTTCAGTTTTCTAAATACACCAACTACATGTTTTTGTACGCGAAAAATTTATTCACGCCAAAAGCGGCCACTTTTGACGTGAATCAATTTTTCGCGTGTTAAGCGTTGGACCCGACATTTGTGCATGGTTATTTAATATATAGTATAAGTGTTTGCCGAGAGGTTGTAACCCCGAAATTGTTTAAAATAGATCCGGTTTTGTAGTTAAAAATTAAAATAGATTGGCGTCGCTAGTGTGCCCTACCCGTCACCTTAAGGCGACACTGCGACGATACTTACGCCGCTATAGTTGGGTGTCTATTGGGCGGCGGCAATCGCTTACCATCAGGCGATCTGTCAGCTCGTCTGCCACATATCACATAAAAAATAATAGTAAGTAATCAAACCCGGGATCTTATACTTAGGGCCGATTCAACCAATTTTATTCCGATAATATATCTATGGTTTAGCACTGTCATTCTATACTTCAGAAATCTGACGATAAACCATAGATTTATCCACTGATAAAGATCGGGCCTTAGTGCAGAAAACCCAAAAAGAAGGGTTATGATTTTAGCAATCTATGTATGTATGTAAATATGTGTGTAGGTATGTTCCAAGATACCATAACTACCCAGCCGATTTTGATGAATGAAGCATCACTCGATTCCATATTACTGGAGACCTATTTTTGAATGGACAACATTTCATATTTTTAACACGTCCATATTGTTTTTTTATATGAAAATAGACATAAAATGAACGGACCCATATTTTTTCTTTTTTCAAAATTTGTCCATTTTCATGCATAAAATTATTATTAAAATTCTTTATATTCTAAATAGACGTAAGCGCCAAATGACGTCATCGGACGGCTGAATCAGCGATATTCCTTTGCTTATCATTGTTTTAATAAAAAAAAAGGTACTACTGTCAAAGGTAAATAATACTAGTGTCAACATTGTCAACGTCATTCATACATTCAACGTTGACAAGTTGTCTTTTTTTTTACAGTTGCATGTCATGGGTTTGGCATTTCGTAAATTTAAAACTATAATGTGCTAAGCAAAGAAATATTTTACATTCTGCCGTCCGATGACGTCATCTTACGTTTTTTAGTTTTTAATTTTTTTCTCAGTAAATAAGCAATATAAAAAATTAATAAATATATATTCGCGCAGCGGAAAAGTAAATAAAGAAATGGTATTTTTTGTTTCAGAGCTTAGCAATTTTGAAATGTTGTCCATTGTCGTCTCACCGAAAAATATGTTACTCGCATGATTTTTAAGATCGGCATTTTTTAACCGTTCTAAAACGAGCGATTTGCAACGTTGGAAGTGTAAACGAAACATGCTGCTCTATGCTTTGGTCTATGGACTGTTCTCTTGTTAGGCTGTCGTTGTGACGTGGGCTTATGGCCATCGAAGAACTGAAACACAAAACTAAAACATAAACGCTTATTTATTAATACACAAATCTGCTGCTGCCGCCACTCTGCCAACTGGTTATGGTCGCCAGATTTTTTGTATAGCGTTTTTTGTAGAAAAGTTTTTTTTGATAGATTTTTTTAAATTGAAAAAAGATGGCAAACACTTATACTACTTATTTAATAACCATGCACTAAACTTGGGTCCAACGCGTACGCGAAAAATTGATTCACGCCAAAAGCGGCCACTTTTGGCGTGAATCAATTTTTCGCGTACAAAAACGGACCCAACATTTGTGCATGGTTAATTAATAAATAGTATGAGTGTTTGCCGAGAGGTTGTAACCCCGACTTTTTTAAATAGATTTAAATAGACTTTTTTAAATAGATTCTTTGTATAGCGTTTTTTTGTAGAAAAGTTTTTTTGATAGATTTTTTCAAATTGAAAAAAAAATGGCTACCAACGGAAGTCAGTTTCCCGCCGAGAAACTAAAAGGTATGATGGATTATCATTCATGGAAATTCGCAATGAAGATGACTCTAATCCACGAAGACCTGTTTGAGTGTGTGTTTGACTGAGGAAAAGCCCGAAGACAAAAAGGACATGAAGGCGCTGGCGAACAGTTTCCGTGAGGCGAGTGGACGCTTTTACGTCAAATTCAGACGACACAAACGTCAAGTAAACATACATAACCTTCAAATCTGTTTCGTCGTATAAAAATAAAAAGAAATCATGAATTTTGCCGATTTAATCTAAGAAATTCTGATAAATTTCTATTTAATACATACATGATTGCGTTACACCCTCACTCTTACCGAGGTGTCGTAAAAGGCGACTAAGGTAAAGCTGCTAGCATGATCATCAGCACCCAGAGAAGGAAAACTCTGCATTTATATCTAAGCCCTCGCCAACCCGTCTGCCAAGCGTAGTGAGTATAGCAATTACCCCTCATGTGATTGAGGGAGGCCCGTGCCCCAGCAGTGGGGACTTAAATGGCCTGACGATGACATACATGATGGATATATGAGTGAGGACTAGCTTGCTACATAATAACGCACCCTTAGTAAAATACCGACCTAACTCAAAATTTTAATATAGATGCTAAGTGAAAATAGTATCGGCTATAACCCAGGGATGAAAGGTCATCTAACAACAATTTTGAGTTAAGTAAATAGGTACACTCACATATGAACACGAGATGAAATTTGAAGTGCGTTATTTACTCAAGACTACTCAAGAATAAATTGCAAACAATTGCTATAAAAATATCAACAATTTTGAGTTAGGTCGGTATTTTACTAATAGTGATCTGTGGTGAGAATGATTCAGAAAGCGAAGAAGCTAGTGTCGACTAGCGACCCTTTCGACCCCTTACAACCCCCTTTTCGCAATAAAAAGTAGCCTATGTTCTTTCTCAGGGTCTAGATTATCTGTATACCAAATTTCATTTAAATCCGTTGAGTAGTTTTGGCGTGAAAGAGTAACAGACAGACAGACAGACAGACAGACAGACAGACAGACAGACAGACAGACAGAGTTACTTTCGCATTTATAATATTAAGTAAGGATTTGAAAATAGCATTTTCGAAAAAAAAGCGATTTTTTTTTCCAACGATAATTTACTCCACGGACCACAGTTTATAAAACGTTACCATAGAATATGTCGTTTTACAGTTATTTTTTAATTAGTGCAGGGCACTTCCGGCTGTCCCGGAAGTAGACAGTCAAGTGCGTTACTTTTATAATTACCGCTTTTACCATAGAGTTAATACTGTGGAAAAAATAAAAGGCTATTGTTTGAGTTCATAATAGAATAATTGTTTTGTTTATTTTGTTTTTGGTCATTTTCAAAAAAGATAACAAAAGAAAACAAGGCCAAGTGGGAATCGGACTTCGTTCCGTAGCAGCAACTAAGATATTACTGAATATATAAGTTCTTTCCTACATGTTCTAAATATATAGTGTGTATATTTTTAAATAAAACTAAATATTTCGCATTCGTAAATGTATCAAAAAATTTGCTCCGCGCACATCACTTTACCCCTTTGGGAGTGTTTCTTACGCAAAGTATTAAGTTTAGAATTTTTTTTTATTAGAAACCTCAACATCATTTTTAAAGACCTATCCATATATACCCCACACGTATGGTTTTGATGAAAGAAAAATTTTGAGTTTTAATTCTAAGTCTGGAGATCCCCAAATTTTTTTTTCTATTTTTGTGTAAAAATTGTAATGCGCTTATCAAAATACATCTATTTACCAAGTTTCAATAGTATAGTTCTTATCAGGGTGTATCTGTGAACATTTACATCCCTTTAACCACGTGTTCTACCAACCATTCTGAACAACATTTGTTCTATGACTTTTGGAAATTCGCATAAAACATTTCAACTTTTCATACAAAGTCGGTCACGTGACTTGGTCATTTTGTATGTGGATAAAAATTTTCGACGAATTTCGAAAAGTCGTAGAACAAATGTTGCTCAGAATGGTTGGTAAAACACGTGATTAAGGTGACGGGTAAGGCACACTAGCGATGCCAATCGATTTTAATTTTTAGCAACTAAACCGGATCTATTTTAAACAATTTCGGGATTACAACCTCTCGGCAAACACTTGTACTATTTATTAAATAACCATGCACAAATGTTAAGTCTGTTTTTGTACGCGAAAAATTGATTACCGCCAAAAGCGTGAATCCATTTTTCGCGTACGCATTGGACCCAACATTTGTACATGGTTATTTAATTTTTCTAGAGGTTGTAACCGCGAAATTGTTTAAAATAGATCCGGTTTAGTAGCTAAAAATTAAAATCGATTGGCGTCGCTAGTGTGCCCTACCCGTCACCTTAAAGGGATGTAAATGTCCACAACTTTTGGTGATTCGCATTAATAATATCAACTTTTCATACAAAGTCGGACACGTGACTTAGTCATTTACCATGGAAAGAGGAAAAAATTACGAATTTCAAAAAAGTCTTAGAGCGAATGGTGTTCAGAATGGTTGCTAGAACACGTGGTTAAAGGGATGTAAATGTTCACACATACACCCTGTAAGTAAGTATCAGCCCATAAACTGTCCCACTGCAGGGCAAAGGCATCCATCATAAGAAATCAAGTCATCGCTACTATGATGGGATTAGGCTTAATCACCACGCTTGCCAAATGCGGATTGGTGATCACAAACCCGAGCTATGTTCGAAAAATTCGAAACATACTTTTCGCTCGACCCGGGAATCGAACCCAGGACCCAGAGATCACGGCCCGGTACTTAAACCACTAGACCAACGGGGCGTTACACCCTGTACAACACCTGAAATATTAATCTTTACAATATTGCCTGAAATAAGCCTGAATCATTGATTCGCTGAAGCGACAGACGGTCGCCATGGCGACTGAAAATTGAACTTCGCTTCGGTTGCGAGATCCCAAGACTTTTCATGAACTCGTCTAATGAAGGTTGTCTGGGTTTCCATTTGAAGTACAAATGACTGAGATAGTGTTAAGGTGACGGGTAGGGCACACTAGCGATGCCAATCGATTTTAATTTTTAGCTACTAAACCGGATCTATTTTATACAATTGCAGGGTTACAACTTCTCGGCAAACACTTATACTAATTTATTAAATCGGAACAGTGTATCATCTGTTCCGAATCTCTAATGTTCGCTCCCATTACTATCTCGAAGCGGCAGCAAAACCAATTTTTACCAACTCAAAAAAAGATGTGGTTCTATGTTCGATTGTATGTTTTTTTATGTGATAAGTGGCAGACGAGCAGACGGAACACCTGATGGTAAGCGATTGCCGCCGCCTATAAACACTCGCGACACCAGTGGAATCACAAGTGCGCTGCCAACCTTTAACCCTTTACCGGGCAACTAGACATCATTTATTTCATTAGTTTTCAACCTTATCTCAATTGCACAAAGTCCAAAATCTGGTGGGCCATGGCCTGGTTAAACGTTAAATATTTCTATGTTTTTTGTCAGGAAATAAATAATTTTCTATTCTATTCTAAGCCCCCCTTTTGCTTTCGCAGCGAAACAGCACAGTGCTGCTTTACGCCGGTTTTCTCTGAGGCCGTGGTATCACTCCGGTCGAGCCGGCCCATTCATGCCGAAGCGTGGCTCTCCCACGGCGAATTTACGTGACACCACAAAATATCATCTTTATTGCCAGACATATTTATTAACTCACTTGTTATTAATTAACCGGCCTAGACGATCTCCTCGAAAACGTCAAACTCAAATTGATTACGAACCCAATTACTGCGAAATTAAAGACGAGAACCGATTGAGGGTTGGACAATTTGGAGGATGACCTGTCGGCGAGTGTACGGCTTAGCTAATTCTTACTAAGACCAGTGCAAATTGATATAAGCTTGGAGACTAATTAACATGTATAATTGGTGGTAGTGAGAGAGCGTCTGTCACAACCGGTCTTCTATTTAAGTATTAATAAATTTTCGGTAATTACAGTCCATTTGACTGAGTTTCGGCACCGATTTTTTTTTAATGCTAGAGGCGACAAACTAGCAAACAAGTCACCTGATGGAAAGCAATCATCGCCTAAGTCGTAGCCGTCGGGAAATACTCCCGTAGGTAAACTCCTCTTTTTTATCGGTGTAGGTATATATTTATATATATGGTATATATATATTAATATATACCTACACCGATAAAAAAGAGGATAGTTTCTTGGCGATTTCGTAAGAGGCGCTGTAAAATACGTTACCTCTTTTGGCTGCCGAGGGAGGTCTCTATTTCAGTATATTAACACATTAGCGATCCTCTGATTTCGCGGATGTTAATGGGCGGCGATGATTGCTTTCCATCAGGTGACTCGTTTGCTCGTTTGTCGCGTCTAGCATAAAAAAAAGTAATTAATACTTTGCAAATTAAAAAAAAACTTCTGAAGAATTGACATACAAAATAGGAATTTCATACTTTAACACCTAATTTTATAACCAACCTTGCCCAGGAAGACGCTAGCTGGTGGCTTCAGCAATTCGTGCGTGATCGAATTTCTTTGCGCGTGCGCCAATGGCGGCATGACTCATGCGCACGGAGCGATTCTAAAGCGCTCGATATTCGAGTCTAACACAATAATATCTTCCGACCGTCATTATCACATACATTGATCTGACCCCGAGATAGGTAGCTCAAGCACCTGTGTTACGGATAGCAGAACCAACTCGAATAGTCGACGACGAGAATCTCACTGATCGCTGTCTGACCCTGCTGAGAGAATTCGCATCTCTGTGTCTTTTACCGCCTTTACCATGGTGACTGTTCGGACCGGATCTATTTTAAACAATTTCGAGGTTACAATCTTATACTATTTATTAAAGAACCATGCACAAATGCGGACACAACATTTGTACGCGAAAAATTAATTCACGCTAAAAGTAACCGCTTTTGGCGGTAATCAATTTTTCGCGTACAAAAACGGACCCAACATTTGTGCATGGTTAGTTTAATAAATAGTCTAAGTGTTTGCCGAGAGGTTGTAGCCCCGAAATCGATTAAAAAAGATCCGGTTTAGTAGCTAAGTCAAAAACGAATAGGTGTCGCTAGTTAGGGCTACCCGTCGCCTTAAGAATAAATTGCAAAAGATTGCTATAAAAAAATACATCAACATATTATTTAACTCTATCGCCTCAGAATCAGGCCCCTGGCCCCGTCTCTCCGCTCGAGGGAGCAGGGGCCAGTTTGTCAACAGACAAATGAGGACTCTCTTACGGAGCTGCGGTAATAGGCAATTGTTACAAATGTTGTCTTTGCTGTTGTTTCGACAAGTCTTGTCTGTGGTATTCTTTTGTGTTTTTAAATACGTACAATTCAATCTGGGCGATAAAGTAGTTTTGGCCGAAAAATGTCATCATACAGTACGATTGCGATTATTGACACGTGGAAAAAGTCGGAACTAATGCTGTTTTGAAAGTAGAAGGGATGTGAAAATGTTAAAAACTAAAATTGTAGTGCCATATTGTTGGCCCCATATGGAATACTGCTCCCATCTCTGGGCTGGTGCACCTCAGTACCAACTTCTTCCGTTTGACCGCGTACAACGCAGGGCTGCTCGAATTGTTGGAGACCTGACTCTCTCTAGTCGACTTGATCCTCTAGCATTGCGGCGGGACATAGCTTCCCTCAGCATTCTATACCGCATTTATCATGGGGAGTGCTCTGAAAAACTGTTTGATCTACTCCCTGCGGCCGAATTCTTACATCGAACCACTCGCAAGCGATTGTCATTCCATTCTCATCATCTCGATGGATGGCGGTCTAATACTGTGCGTTTCTCCCGGAACTTTCTACCACGTACCTCAGTTCTGTGGAACGGTTTGGCTGCAGGAGTATTTCCCGACGGCTACGACTTAGGGATCTTCAAGAGAAGAGCGTACTCTTTTTTAAAAGAAAGGCCGGCAACACATTAGCGATCTCTCTGATTTCGCAGATGTTCATGGGCGGCGATGATTACTTTCCATCAGGTGACTCGCTTGCTCGTTTGTCCGCCTCTAGCATAAAAAAAAATGTTTTGCAGCGGGGCTTCTTTCGAGGCGCGGACAATAAAAGCTACTATGTACTATGTAAGCATTTGGAGGCAACTGGGAATTGACTTTCCTTATGGATCTTAAGAGACCAGCGAGTGAACTCCATCGTAAAACGTCGGAACCCGAATATCGAAGATATTTTTATATACGACATCCCAAACAATCAAGCGCTTAAGGTGACAGGTAAAGCACACTAACGACGCCAATCGATTTAATTTTTAGCTACTAAACCTAATTTTAAACAATTTCAGGGTTACAAGCTCTCGGCAAACGCACCGCCAAACGCGGCCACTTTAAGCGTGAATCAATTTTTCGCGTACAAAAACGGACCCAACATTTGTGCAAGGTTATTTAATAAATTGCACAAGCCGTGTGGTCCCCGGCAGAGTAGAATAGGCCACCCTCACTCTTACCGAGGTGTCGTAAAAGGCGACTAAGGTAAAGCTGCTGGCATGATCATCAGCACCCAGAGAAGGAAAACTCTGCATTTATATCAAAACCCTCGCCAACCCGTCTGCCAAGCGTGGTGAGTATGGCAATTACCCCTCATGTGATTGAGGGAGGCCCGTGCCCCAGCAGTGGGGACTTAAATGGGCTGATGATGATTTAATAAATTGTACTTATTAGTGTTTGCCGAGAGGTTGTAACCCCGAAATTGTTTAAAATAGATCCGGTTTAGTAGCTAAAAATAAAGATCGATTGGCTTCGCTAGTGTGCCGTACCCGTCACGTTAAGATAAGGCGAGCATTATTCATTCAAGTACGATCGTCCGCGCGGCAAGCTTGCATTCGTACTATAAATAGGTACCCGCGGCTCCGACCGGTTTGCGCGCTCGGGGGATGCGCGCGCGCAAAGCTCTTGCGATCAAGTTCAAGCAATACATAAGTACTTGCTTACTATGCTTTACCTGTCCTTTACCTGAAGGTTGTCTGATAAAGATAGCTGTCAGCGATAAGACCGCCTAAATTGTACATAAGCTATATAAATTCTTTATTCAGTTTAGGTCCAAACAGAACACTTATGAATGTCAATATAGGTACACATATTATCATCTACCGCTGGTTCGGAATGTCGATTTCTACTGAGAAGACACCAGCAAGAAACTCAGTAGTTACTCTTTTCAAATATTGATGATGTTACAGAGTTTCAATTGAGAAGAGAAAAAAAAATACAATTATGAAAGTTAATAGACTACTATGAATAACTCAAAAGACTAATCGATTAACATGACTCCTTATCATTTAAATAGTCTTGTACACTATAGTAACCTTTCTTCATTAGGCAGGTTTTAATATGAGACTTAAACTTATCCAGTGATAGATTAATGACATTTTGTAGGAGCTTATTGAATATCTTAATACTTAATTAAGCCAACAAAGGAATTACCGAATTATATCTCTATATACATAGATTTTAAGGTGACGGGTAGGGCACACTAGCGACGGCAATTGATTTTAATTTTTAGCTGCTAAACCGGATCTATTTTAAACAATTTCGGGATTACAACCTCTGGGCCAACAGTTATACTACTTATTAAATAACCATGTACAAAAACGGATCCAACATATGTGCATGGTTATTTAATAAATAGTATTTATAAGTGTTGTAACCCCGAAATTGTTGAAAATATATCCGGTTTAGCAGCTAAAAATTAAAATCGATTGGCATCGATAGTGTGCACTACCCGTCACCTTAAGATTTTTATGTTGTGCAATAAAGAGTATGTATGCTAGCTCTGTGGATCTTGGGCTCCAGGATGAGGCCGTGGTATCACTCCGGTCGAGCCAGCCCATTCATGCCCAAACAAAAAAGACAGCCCCGTGTGAGGACAACTCACACGGGGCTGTCTTTTTTGTTATTAGGTAGCAGACGAGCAGACGGATCACCTGATGGTAAACAATTGCCGCCGTCCATGGACAGCCGCGACACCAGTGGAGTCACAAGTGCGCTGCCAACCATTTAACCTCCCTTTTCCCCGGATAAAGTATGATAAAGTTATCGTGAAAAGACATGACATGATGTTTGAGTAATTCCCAAAATACTAAATAAATAACTTATTAGAGTTCATTATCTAAATTGTTGGCAGCCTTCAACTGTGCGAAACACAGCACAATACTGCTTGACGCCGGTTTTCTGTGAGGCCGTGGTATCACTGCCCGGCCCAAAGCGTGGCTCCCAATAATGCGTTATTAATTCCACTTGCTTCTTAAAATCGTACGAACAAGTAGGAACCGTGTGTTCCCCCGGCAGAGTAGAATAGGCCACCCTCACTCGTACCGAGGTGTCGTAAAAAGCGACTAAGGTAAAGCTGCTGGCATGATTATCGGCACCCAGAGAAGGAAAACTCTGCATTTATATCAAAACCCTCGCCAATCCATCTGCCAAGCGTGGTGAGTATGGCAATTACCCCTCATGTGATTGAGGGAGGCTCGTGCCCCAGCAGTGGGGACTTAAATGGGCTGACGCTGAAGTAGGGACACCTTTTTAATTTTTTTTTTTAATGGCTAGTAGTGTTGAAGTAGGGACACCATCCGCCAGGATTAATCGGGACACTTCCGGACTGGGGCAGCCTTGATTTGACGTATCGGTTATCTTTGCAAATTCATTTAATTTTTTTTATACCAGGTCGGTGGCAAACAGGTGTGTCGCTCGCCTTATCGTAGCGAATGAAATATTTTTAATAGTTTCATAATGCGATTTTATAGATTTTTGTTTTGTATTTATTGTTTTTAATACAACATTTTTAATGGTTTACTTTCCCATCACAATTATTTAAGAATTAAGTGATAATAAATTGCTTAGTAATTCTTGCTTTTACTCCTGATTGTAAGTTAGTTTCCATCATTGTCAGGGGACAGAGAATTCGCAACGAATAATCAACCCTTCTTAATATTTTCTACCGGATCTTCTCATCAGAATCAACTTTCCGATATCGGTGGTAGAATCACATTATTTTTAGTCATTTCTTAGTACATATTTTTTTGTATCGACATATGTATATTTGTTATGTGAATGGTGACAGAATCAAACAAATCGCCTGATGGTAAGCGATTGCCGCCGCCCCTAGACTCGCGACACCAGTAGGGCTAACATGCGCACCACGAGATAATTTTGTCCTCGCTAGTCTACGACGACAAATATCTCGTTTTTAGCTGTCAAATTTCATACATGCGCTCCGCGCCAAAATGTTGTCTACTCTCGCCCGTGCGAGCGCATCCTTCTATCCCGCTCATCGCTCAGTCTGGTGAGCGAGAAACAACTAGCGAATACGAGTGTAGACAAAATTATCTCGTGGTACGCATGTTAACCCTACAGTGGAGTTACAAGTGCGCTGTTAACCTTTAAATTTTTATACCCCGGATTGGACTTCCGGTAGCCACACTCACGCAGCAAAACACAGCACAGTGCTGCTTTACGCCGGTTTTTTGCATTCATGCCGAAGCGTGGCTCTCCTACGGTCACGGTCATGTTTATTCAACTCCATATTATTAATATCATCATCTATACTGTTAATCTTTCCGTTGATACTATTACAACCGATACTGTTATTCTACTGCCGCATAATTATCATAAATAATTGCTTAATTTCATTCATAAGTAGTCGAATCACATCATCAACAAACTGTTTACATAATATCTCAATAAAATTAAAATGAATGGTGTCAAGTGAATGAACACGGGTTAAATGTTAGAATGGACAACATTTCATATTTTTAACATGTCCAAATTGTTTTTTTATATGAAAACATACATAAAATGAACAGACCCATATTTTTTCTTTTTTCAAAATTCGTCCATTTTCATGCATAAAATAATTATTGAAATTCTTTATATTCTAAATAGACGTAAGCGCCAAATGACGTCATCGAACGGCTGAATACAGTGATATTCGTTTGCTTATCATTGTTTTAATAAAAAAAAGGTACTACTGTCAAAGGTAAATAATACTAGTGTCAACATTGTCAACGTCACTCATTCATTCAACGTTGACAAGTTGTCTTTTTTTGACAGTTTCATGTCATGGGTTTGGCATTTCGTAAATTTAAAACTATAATGTGCTAAGCAAAGAAATATTTTACATTCTGCCGTCCGATGACGTCATCTTACGTTTTTTAGTTTTTAATTTTTTTCTCAGTAAATAAGCAATATAAAAAATGAATAAATATATATTCGAGCAGCGGAAAAGTAAATAAAGAATTGGTAATTTTTGTTTCAGAGCTTAGCAATTTTGAAATGTTGTCCATTCAAATAAAACTTGTGTATGTTTGTGTTTCCAATGTTTATAAATAAACAAATTGATAGAAGTGCTTACAGGGTGTGTGAAGTATCTATTAATAACGGTTATATTTTATTTTTGAAAAGCCTGATAGCACATTTTTCTAATAACTAACTAGGCTAGGTGGAGCGACTTGTGAGTGAGTCGTGGCCTCCGATAATCATCATCATCATCAGCCCATTTAAGTCCCCACTGGGGCACGGGCCTCCCTCAATCACATGAGGGGTAATTGCCATACTCACCACGCTTGGCAGACGGGTTGGCGAGGGTTTTGATATGAATGCAGAGTTTTCCTTCTCTCGGTGCTGATGATTATGCCAGCAGCTTTACCTTAGTCGCCTTTGACGACACCTCGGTAAGAGTGAGGGTGGCCTATTCCACTCTGCCGAGGGCCACACGGCAGCCCGTTCCAACACGCAATGCGAAAAGGGGCTGGCACGAGTTTTGTTACGGGACTATCCTTAGTTCGCAATTTTTAATAAGAGGGAAGGAGTCTAGCCAATGGAAGCCTGAAAAAACTAAAGACCAGCCCATATTGCTATGACAATCGACTGGATGTTTTTTACTGAAGTAATTTACTTTATTTGCAAATACGGCGCTTCTTTTTTTGCTTCGTGTTCTAGTTGATAGATCAAGAAATAGCGGTTTAGAGTCGAACGTTGAGTCACAATTGATAAATGAATAGTTTTTTTTGGTATCTAAAAAGCCGGCGATTTGAGTAATTGTGAAACGTCTACAAAGAATACTCAGGCGATGGAATAAAAAAGGACGCGGATTTTAAGAAATGATCACTGTTTCGGTAGCTTTGAATTTCAAATAAGATTCTAAGTAAAACTTGAAAGACTTAGGAAATATCAGTTACTTTACTTTTACTTTAAGTAAAGTATCAGCCTATATACTGTCCCACTGCAGGGCTAAGGTCTACTTTGATGGGATTAGGCTTAATCTCCACGCTTGCCTAATGCGGATTGGTAATCACAAACCCAGGAATTTTACCCCGAGATCACTCCGTACTTAAACCACTAGACCAACAGGGCGTTTAAAGTATACTATTATAATACCAGAGTTCCCGTGAAGTGTCCTAAAAAAAGTGCTGGCAGATACCTCACCGGATCGCAATGGAAATTCACTGGGTGAAGTAGCCAACAAAAGTATAATGGTAACGGATATTGACGACTGGAGTGCCTCATAGAGAACCGGCGTGAAAGACACGCTCTTTACCACGCTCACGTACCGAAGGCCCAATGGACAACATTTCATATTTTTAACATGTCCATATTCTTTTTTTATATGAAAATAAACATAAAATGAACAGACCCATAATTTTCCTTTTTTCAAAATTTGTCCATTTTCGTGCATAAAATAATTATTGAAATTCTTTTCATTCTAAATAGACGTAAGCGCCAAATGACGTCATGGGACGGCTGAATACAGCGATATTCCTTTGCTTATCATTGTTTTAATAAAAAAAAGGTACTACTGTCAAAGGTAAATAATACTAGTGTCAACATTGTCAACGTCATTCATACATTCAACGTTGACAAGTTTTCTTTTTTGTGACAGTTACATGTCATGGGTTTGGCATTTCGTAAATTTAAAACTATAATGTGCTAAGCAAAGAAATATTTTACATTCTTCCGTCCGATGACGTCATCTTACGTCTTTTAGTTTTTATTTTTTTTCTCAGTAAATAAGCAATATAAAAAATGAATAAATATATATTCGAGCAGCGGAAAAGTAAATAAAGAATTGGTATTTTTTGTTATAGAGCTTAGAAATTTTTAAATGTTGTCCATTCAGGTGGACAAAGAATTAGATGGTAGCGCAGTTGTGATCCCTGTGGCTACAGGTTTCCACGGGCGATCTGTTTGTCATTTACAAACTGTCACCCAAAACACTGCAACGACTAGGATTCAATAGTTTGGTCATACCTTTGATGATGCGCCGTCTCGTTGGAAACCATTATGGCTGCTCTAAATATAGCTCGAACCGACATCAATTAATGGAGCTTACAAATGAACACGTGGTAAGCGGTGACCGAAAAGTAATGTTACATTTTAATTTGGGGCCCAGTTCATCGTTTAATGATTCTTTTTATTCATATTGTTGAAATGTATATCTACCAGAAGATTTGGCTACGAGGTATAGTGCCTTATCTATTTCTTTTCTACTTACTTATCGAATGTCCTTTTGGTTACCATAAAATAATAATTGATGTATTTGCTTAAAACACGGTGGGTAAAAAGTTATTACATAAATTATAGCTCAGCATGTAATGTCATATAGATCAGGCTGCGGCGAGCCAATATACTGTCACTATATAAAAAATACATCAAAGGCAAGCCTAAAGCGCACCGACTTCGCTGGCTCGGCCACCTCGAGAGAATGGGAGAAGATCGTGCAATAAAAAGAGCATACCTGGGACGTCCTAATGGGCGAGGGCCAGTCGGCCGTCCAAGATACCGCTGGAAAGATGAGGTCGATAAGGATTTGCGCGGTCTCTTGGTGGATGACTGGCAGGAAGTGGCGCAAGACCGACCTAGATGGCCTAGGCTCTTATTATCGGAGGCCTAGCTGTGTGGTCCCCGGCAGAATAGAATAGGCCACCCTCACTCTTACCGAGGTGTCGTAAAAGGCGACTAAGGTAAAGCTGCTGGCATAATCATTAGCACCCATAGAAGGAAAACTCTGCATTCATATCAAAACCCTCGCCAACCCGTCTGCCAAGCGTGGTGAGTACGGCAATTACCCCTCATGTGATTGAGGGAGGCCCGTGCCCCAGCAGTGGGGACTTAAATGGGCTGATGATGATGATGATGATCAGATATTAAAGAAATCAGGTCAATCTATGAGATATTGTATGTAATCTATCGCTGGTTCGGCCAGTCTCCTTCTATTGACAAGAATTAGTAAGAAACAGTCTTGAAATTTATTTCCTTGCATGCATACGTCATAATTGTTATTTTTTATTGTATTTGACTTAAGATGCTTTCTCGTCTTCACTTCTCTATGAACGCATTCATCTCTACTTTTGTTATCTATAGATCGTGTCTGAGCAGGTGTATCAAACCAATGGCATGTGCTATTATTAATTTATAAAATTTCAATGTCGCATTGGCCAAATACGGTATTCGAAAGAAAAAATCTTAATCGGTATTAAGTAGGCATTTGAATGCCTGATTGAAATAATGTTCATATATTTTATAGCTAGAAATAGGAATGAATTAAATGGGAAATTATTTATTGCGGTAAAGTAACCACATTCACAAATAATTGTACCTACTTACCCGCTTTTTTATTTAATTTCTCAAACTGAAAGCACGTGGGTGCTCAACAATCACATAATATTGATCAACGTATATTGATCTGACTCCGAGATAGCTAGCTCATCAAACACCTGTGTTACGGATATCAGATTACAAATATACGTCAAATACTTTTTTTTTGTAATATAAGCATTTTCAGCATGTAATAACAAAGATTAGGCGTCGTCTAAAGTGGTAGTCAAAATATCTATTAAAAAATTTAAATAGACAAAATCATAATATCATAATATAATAGTCAAAAATAAATAAAAAATCATAATTGAATGGCATGCTATTAGAGTTGGCATAATATAATTTAATCATTATTTTTCCACCAAAAATCAATGTTTTAATCAGATCCATAAAATGCGCTAGGAAAGTAAACTTATGTGAAAAGGTTGACCACTTCTGCCCGAAGCAACAAGAATATCCCGAGCAACAGGAAGCGGTGTTTACGGGCGCTGCGACATGCCCCCCCCCCCCCCCCCCCCCCCTCATTCCGAGAACGAATACGCCTCATCGATACCCGCTAGTATGTTGCATTGCATCTTGGAATCAGTTCGCGAAACATACGGTTACCTATTTGTTTCCGCACCCAGCGTATTTTTTTTATGTTATAGGTGGCAGATGAGGGCAGACGGATCACCTGATGGTAAGCGATTGCCGCCGCCCATAGACACCTGTGACACCATTGGAGTCACAAGTGCGCTGCCAACCCCCTTTACCCCGGGTTGGGCCTCCGGTACCCTCACTCACGCAGCGAGACACAGCACACTGCTGCTTCACACCAGGTGGTATCACTCCGGTCGAGTCGAGCCGAAGCATTCGTGCCGAAGTGTGGCTTACCCACGGTCACGGTCAGACATATAAATTATTCATTCAGTTTATGTTATTTCTGATCATTTATAATCACTTTATAATCTCTCTTCATTGAGATTGTGGTCATTCCTTAGTCAACAGTCAACATAAAAAAGTTCCATACAGAATACGTTGGAATGTTGAATAGGTAGGTATGTAATCTGCCGCTGATTCTGAATATCGGTTTCTACCGAGAAGGAAAAACAAAGTAATGAATGTTTTTTTTTTATGATATAGGTGGCAAACGAGCAGACGGATCACCTGATGGTAAGCGATTGGACGCCTGCAACACCAGTGGTGTCACAAGTGCGCTGCTTACCTTTTAACCCCCCTTCCCCTGGATTGGGCCTCCGGTACCCTCACTCACGCAGCGAAACACAGCGCATGCACTGCTTCACGCCGGTTTTCTGTGAGGACGTGGTATTACTCCGGTCGAGCCGGCCCATTCATGCCGAAGCGTGGCTCTCCCACTGTTTACAATGAATATACTTTTATTGCACTCAAAATACTCATTCTGTAGTTACTCATTTCAAGTTTTTTTTAAGGTGACGGGTAGGGCACACTAGCGACACCAATCGATTTTAATTTTTAGCTACTAAACCAGATCTATTTTAAACAATTTTGGGGTTACAACCTCTCGGCAAACACCTATACTATTTATTTAATACTTATAGTTAATTGTTTGGTCTGCTTTTGCACTCGAATTTTGAATTACCGCCAAAAGTGGCCGCTTTTGGCGTGAATCAATTTTTCGCGTACAAAAACGAACCCAACATTTGTGCATTGTTATTTAATAAATAGTATAAGTGTTTGCCGAGAAGTTGTAACCCCGGAATTGTTTAAAATAGATCGATTGGCATCGCTAGTGTGCCCTACCCGTCAACTTAAAAAGGGAGGCAAAGAAGTACCTATATTTTCTTTCTATACAAAAGTGTAGATTAAATGCTTTCTTGGAGAATAAGACGATACCCGGGTATAACGTAGTTTTTTTACTAGTCTAATTTTTTAATAGCCTCATATTCAAAATATGTTAAAAAGTACAAAATAAATTCATTTAATTAAAAATTTGTTGAATTTTTTAATAGCCTCCTATTCAAGATATGATAAAAAGTACAAAATAAATTATTCTATTAAAAAATAGTTTAATTTTTAATAGCCTCCTATTCAAGATTGGTTAAAAAATTACAAAATAAATTCATTTAAGTAATTAAAAATAATAAGTAATACATTTGTATTGCCAAAATTGTGTACAAATCATAATGGTAATACAATTTAATACCTTCAATACAAATTGGACAATTCACTCTTCAGTTATTATATCATAGTGTTATCTATTTTGCAAAGCAAAATCAAAACAATTTTACAGACGTTACTGGACCAAATTGTGCAATAATTGAAGTGAAACTTATTTGTTGTTGCTGTTACGGCAACATTATTATTGCTGCAATGTTTGTTAACTTTTATTTGGTCAGTATGCTTTTTACTATACTCCTAATTAGATATTGGGATGAAATAATTTAAAAAACAAGTTATGTAACTTGCCTAAAAAAATGTTCGCAGCTCCCTGAAATTTTGGTCCTTCGAGACGGTTTTTAAAATAAAATAACGCTTCTTAAAGAGCAGCATAAAATTTGAATATTTTGTTGATTTGATTAAGGTCTTTATTGCATACATAACATTAGGAATATAAAACCGCTTTCAAAAACCACGAACTAAAAAGTATGAATTAACATTTTTAACACTTCATACACTTTAAATAACGTTTTATAACAGTACACTCGAGGAAAGGTGTTATCGAAGTCGGTCCAAGACTATCTTGTTAATACTTCATTCAATTATTCAACAAGGATTATAAAATTTGAGGATTGCTATCTATTTCTTCGGGATCCCTTAATCAGATCCTGACATTATGAAAATGAGTACCAACTTGGAAGTGTGTTTTTTCAAATAAAAAAAGAATTGTGCAAACCGGTCAACAATTGGCGGAGAAATCGGTGAGCATAAGTACATAAAAAAATAATAAAAAACCAAACATACAGTCGAACATAGAACCTCCTCCTTTTTTGAAGTTGGTAAAAAACACAATATTTATATTGGTATTCAAAATCAATAGAAGGACATCAAACGACAAATTCATAACTTTCCTTTAGTACAACAAAGCAATTTCAAAATGGATATAAGAATAAAGACAAAAAATATTTACATACCTATCCTATTAAGTCAATAAGAATTTCAATCAATAACAACAAGAGTGACATTCGTTGGAAGTTGTGACAAAAACATAATATCATATTTCATGTTTGCTTATTACATTGTGCAATAATGAAGGACGTAGTGAAATACAGGTTTACTCTGACACCTCTAAATGTTTATGAACAATTTCCTCAAAGAAACAACTTAAAAAAAGTATTGCTTTTCTCTGGTAACATCATTTTCGGTGGTACTAACCTAAAATTGTTACCGATTATATTTAGCAATTTATTTGCAACTCATATGCATTATTTACTAATCCAATAAGAACTTTTTTTATTTTAATATTTTCAAAATTTTGCTAGAGAATAACGTCGTCTAATTCATTTCCACAAGATATTGCTTTCATTGGTTTGTCAGAAAGAGATTAACCTTATGGTACTGTCTGTTGTTGTTGTACCATATCCTGTATTTTGTTTCTGTGCAATAAAGAATATCTATCTATCTAAAAGATTAAATTTATGGAACTTCAGGACAATACTTTGTCACATCTAACTTTTTGTTAAACATTAGCCTCACTCACAAGAGCAAAACAAAGAGGACGCGTACTGCGTACTTTTAGAAGAGTACATTTGGAATATCTTGTAAAATAACTCTGTTCAATCGTCTATTTGCTAAAGGAATAGAGCATGTTGTAGTGTGTAATGTAGTCTACGTATATTTGTAGTACACTTAGCTGAAGCACTTCGGGTTTGCGGCAAAAAATATCCAATTAAAATTCGAATCTTCAGATCTATTTTCGTTCGAAACGCACATTCGTCAAAACTCAAATCAAAATATATGACGAGCACTGAAGGTTTAATAACAGAAAAATTGCTATTGAATGCTAGTCGTCCCTTTCTGTTCCTGTATACGAACAGATCGACGTGTCTCTTGCACGCTAAAAACGTTTTTGTAGTTACTGTCCTGAGTTGGTTTAGTCGCGATTTTTGGTGTCACATTGTGTCCCAACCACTTTGCGATTAAAATTGCGAGTGAATTCAGTTTGGAGAAATCCATTTCAGTTTAGCAATAGGTTTGGTAGATTGCTGACTCGAATACCACGGAAGTCATCGTCAGAGCAATCGTCAATTTCAGCGCTGGAAAACGAGATGCCACTTCAAGTTTCGATTCGCCGAGAACGGTGAAACCCGCTCGGCGCGTTTTGTGGAAAACAAAACGTACGTCTCGCCGTTTATCGATTGTTTTCGCGAAAAGGTTACGCGTGCACTATCACACGAACCCTTTAGCCCAAACCGCGCATGGAGTCTTGGACTCCGTATAATAATTGGAACAAAAAATGGAGCGATCTTGTATTGACGTTTCATTCGTTCGCCGCGGAGCGTCGGCGTCCGCATCCGCTCGATTCTACTAGCAAAGTATTCACACACAACACTGGCACTCTCCGCTCACCTGAGTCTCACGGGCGGAGGAATATTGAAGGCAGGGAACAATTTAGCGTTGGGACTCTCGAACAACATTTTCGCGATTGTATTTTCACCGCGCGTTCATCGTTGCCTCGTCCGCGCGGTGTGGCAGTCGGCCGGACACTGCCGGCTCGCGTTGCGGAGCCCCGCCGCCCCCTTCCCCGTGACGTCAGCCTTCGCGACGCGCGCGCACCCTCTCTGTCACACTTGCAGCTTTAGACGGAGAGGGTGGATGTTCGCCAGCTGGTTTTGTATGGAAGGGTAATAGGCCAGCAGTACATACAGCCCCCGACGTAGGGCTTCGGTCCGCTCGGCTGAGACTCAGGACTGTGTTCACTTGTTATATTTTAATAGCCCTCCTTTGTTGTTCGGTGACGTATTGGAAATAAACTCAAATCTAGTTTAGGTCTTGACAGTGTGGTCCCTAACCTACGACACAAAGAATTTGTTCGAAAGCGTATCAAAACATAATTCTTTATTCATTAATTCCGCCTCGTGTTTATGCGATGAAATCCTAGCTAAATAAAACAGACTTAATTCGCTTACGTTGTTGAACGTATATACAGAGTGTATCTGTGAACATTTACATCCCTTTAACCACGTGTTCTAGCCAACCATATTCTGAACAACATTTGTTCTACGACTACGACTTGAAAATTACCAAGTCACGTGACCGACTTTGTATGAAAAGTTGATTTTTTTTTTATGCGAATTTCTAAAAGTCATAGAACAATGGACAACATTTCAAAATTGCTAAGCTCTGAAACAAAAAATACCAATTCTTTATTTACTTTTCCGCTGCTTGAATATATATTTATTCATTTTTTTATATTGCTTATTTACTGAGAAAAAAATTAAAAACTAAAAAACGTAAGATGACGTCATCGGACGGCAGAATGTAAAATATTTCTTTGCTTAGCACATTATAGTTTTAAATTTACGAAATGCCAAACCCATGACATGCAACTGTCAAAAAAAGGACAACTTGTCAATTGTAAAGACAACTTGTTGAATGAATGAATGACGTTGACAATGTTGACACTAGTATTATTTACCTTTGACAGTAGTACCTTTTTTTTTATTAAAACAATGATAAGCAAAGGAATATCGCTGTATTCAGCCGTCCAATGATGTCATTTGGCGCTTACGTCTATTTAGAATATAAAGAATTTCAATAATTATTTTATGCATGAAAATGGACAAATTTTGAAAAAAGAAAAAATATGGGTCTGGTCATTTTATGTCTATTTTCATATAAAAAAACAATATGGACATGTTAAAAATATGAAATGTTGTCCATTGTTGTTCAGAATGGTACAGATACACCCTGTATACGGAAATTTTAGTTCTTTACTTAAGAGTTGCTGAAAGGATTTAAAAGTTTTAATGAAGACTATAAAATATTCTGAATATGAAAGTTAGTACCTACCGGTAATGTCGCTTTGACTAAATCCGATAATTTCTTAACACCTTAATACAAATCGCCATGTAAAGATATTACCGTACTAAAGCTGTATGTCATCTTATTCTAACATGCAATGTTAAAACGGGCTAGCACGAGTTTTGTTTCTTAGTTTGCGATTTGTGATAAGGGGGCTTATTTTGTAACTGGCTATTATTCAATTAAGTATAAACAGCCACACATCAATGTATACAAATTTGTATAATATATACGATTATATTATATATATTTTATATACAATCTCTTGTATTTTTGTTAAATTTTTTGCTTCTCGCGTATTATGTCAAACACCTTACCTTGAGTGCCTAATAATATATATCTATATTTTCTTGTTTTTTCTCCACAAGTGCCGTAAATTTACCCTGTTAATCGTTTTCTGTTCCCCACAGGACAGGCTTGCCTAGTGTTTTCAAAAATTTATATGTATGTGCAATTTTTGATTAATAAATACTTATTTACTTACTTGTAAAATTTCTTCAATCGCTTTCCACCTCAAAGTAAACCAAGTTTGGTTCAAAATCGACAAAGGACGTTTGACAAATTATATTAACTAAATTAAGTTAGTATCGCTAAAAATAAGGGGACGTTCAAGTATTACGTAAGCAGATTTATTACAGTCATTTACCTCCCCACCCCCCTTGTCATCAAAAGTAAACAAAGCTCTTACCCCCTCCCCCGATGCTTACGTAAACATTTTTCGATTTTTTGTCACAGCTCGGCAACCCTACTGACCGTATGCATTTATTTGTAGGTAATTCCCCGAAAATACGTTTCGTTTTGAAGTAAATAGAATGTGAGGGTTGCCATTTGTGTTAAAAAGAAAATAATTATAAAAATTACGGTATTACATATTCTCTTCTAAGATTTGATTGATTTAATTACTTTAGGTGAGTACATTACACATGGGTTTAATTTTGCGAAAACCCAAATCACAAGTTTACTCTAACACTGTAAACAGAAATACCCAACCCACATTTTGGACAGACCCCGGGTAACGAACCCGGGACCCCAAGCGCACCTGCTGTCGCATTAAGTCACACTACTCGCCACACCATCGAGGCAGTCAACCAAATAGTACATACGGCGTCACGTGGAGTAACCCTTTTTGGACTTTGGACCGTCCGTATGTCTGGGACACAAGTGCTATTTTCCTACTGCGGGGGTTGACTTAATCTGACGCTGTCTGTACATAAGACATATGTCAGATCATGGGAGAGCCAAGCTAGACCGTAGGAGAGCCTCGCTTTGGCATGAATGGGCTGGCTCGACCGAAGTGATACCACGGCCTCACAGAAAACCGTCGTGAAGCAGCACTAAGCTGTGTTTTGCTGCGTAAGTGAGGGTACCGGAAGCCCAATCCGGGGGAAAGGGGCGTTTAAAGGATGGTAGCGCACTTGTGACTTCGCTGGAGTCGCGGGTGTCCATGGACGGCGGCAATTACTTCGCCTACTTACTTACTGAAAGGCCAATCAGGATGACTTCACTCCGCCTGATGGTAAGCGGCTGTGAAATCCAAATATGAGGCTGACAGGCACAAAAGAACTAACAAAGTACCCATTGCACCTTATTGTAAATCGCGATTTTAATATATTACCGTACTAATGCTCATGTCATCCCGTTCCAATACGCAATGTTAAAATAAAAATGAAAATGAAAATTGTTTATTCAATTTAGGTCCATACAGAAAACTTATGAATGTCAACATGTTTACCACTGGTTAGGAATGTAGTTTTCTGCCAAGAAGACACCAGCAAGAAACTCAGCGGTTACTCTTTTAAAAAAAAAATGTTTTACAAAATGTCACCATTTACTTAAAAATAAAGTACAATTTTTGTGTTACTAATATGTCCCTAAATTATTGTCATTTAAACAATCGTCTATTTTTTAAATGACAATAATGGGCTGGTCGTGTGGTCACCGGTAGAGTAGAATAGGCCACCCTCAGTCTTACCGAGGTGTCGTAAAAGGCGACTAAGGTAAAGCTGCTGGCATGATCATCAGCACCCAGAGAAGGAAAACTCTGCATTTACATTTATCAAAACCCTCGCCAACCCGTCTGCCAAGCGTGGTGAGTATGGCAATTACCTCTCATTGAGGCCCGTGCCCCAGCAGTGGGGACTTAAATGGGCTGATGATGAATGGGCTGGTATTAATGTTGTTCCGAGACTACTCTTAGTACACAATTTGTAATAAGGGGGATTGAGCCTGCCATCCTCACCCTAATTGCCTGCTTCACATAAAAAAAAAAATATAAAAAAAAATGTAATACCTAATAGCCCAGGTGGCAAAAAATCTAAACATTCATCAAAAACTATAGGTAGGTACCACTAACTTACACGTACGGATTTAACCTTGTATTTTTTGCCCATCATTATTACAAGTACTTACATAATGTTATTAGTCAAATTAGCTGTCAGTATCTATGAATAGTAAAACCATTATTTTAATCTAACTGTAAAATGTATCTATTGTATTTTGGTGCCATGTAAACGTTTTTCTATTCTATTCTATTCTAACTCAAAATATTTTAACGAAAAATATTTTCATCCACCCGCATCTGGAACAACCTACCCCTCTCCATCCGGCAATTCGAATCCCTCTCTATTTTCAAGTTCCAAGTTAAAGATCATTTCTTATCTTCCTAAACCTTTGTAGTTCCTTTCATTGTCTCCTATTTCCCTGGTCACGTATCTATCAATCCAATAAACTGTTAGTATGTATGTTTATTGTTTTGTAATTTACTAGAATGTATTAGTATTTATAGCTAGTATATATATTTTTATTATAATGTATGTATGTATATACCATACTCGTATTTATACAATGTCTTTTTTTTTTCTCTTTTTCTGACTTGCACTGTCTTACCCCTTTTCTTAATTCGCTATACTTTTCCTCTACCATGAGGTTGTCTGGAAGAGATCGCTATTAGCGATAAGACCGCCTACATTGTTTTAGTATAATAACTTAGACTAAGATCTGTAAATTTTGTGCAATAAAGTGTATCAATCTATCTATCTATTTTGACTTCCGGTTTTAGTTCCAAAGTCCCGAGTGTCCTCTTTATCCGGAAACGGATGGTCACCCGAGGAATTTTCATAAGTGATTTTAAATTGATAAATAAATCTACTAGAAATTTACTGGGTGTCCATGGGCGGCGCCAATCGCTTAACGTCAGGTGATCCGACCACTCGTCTGCCACCTATCACATAAAAAAATACCCTGGAACTTTAGAAGTAGAGGTATGCAAAAGAGTGAACATTTATGAAAATGTTCACTCTTTTGCTTATACATTTTACTCATAAAAGGGATATCCCTTTAAGACGACGGGTAGGGCACACTAGCGACACCAATTGATTTTAATTGTTAGCTACTAAACCATATCTATTTGAAACAATTTCGGGGTAACAACCTCTCGGCAATCACTAATACTATTTATTAAATAACCATGCACAAATGTTGGGTTTTTTTTTATATGAGAGGTGGCAGACGAGCAGACGGATCACCTGATGGTAAGCAATTCCGCCGCCCATGGACACCCGCACCACCAATGGAGTCACAAGTGCGCTGCCAACCTTTTCCCCTTCCCGCCCATTGGGCCTCCGGTAACCTCACTCACACGACGAAACACAGCGCAGGCGCTGCTTCACGCCGGTCTTCTGTGAGGCAGTGGTATCACTTCGGTCGAGCCGGCCCATTCATGCCTAAGCGTGGCTCTCCACATGTTAAAAATTATTTGATGGCAAAAGCCTATTATACAGTTAATGATTACTTAAATGACAAGAATTTGTGGAAATGATAAACTGTTCGCCTACACCCATGATACTGTACTTAAAAATGTTTAGTGATTAAAAAGAGTAACTGGCGAGTTTCTTGCCGGATTTTCTCGTCAGAATCAACTTTCCGATTCCGGTGGTAGAATCACATTATATTTATTAATATCTTAGTATATTTTTTGTATCGACATATATGTTTCATGTATGACGATTTGTAAGAGCTGTATATAAGCCTATGCAAATAAAGAACTTTTGAATTTTGAATTTATTGAATTTCCCACATTTAATTACCGCCAAAAGCGGCCACTTTAAGCGTGAATCAATTTTTCGCGTACAAAAACGGACCCAACTTTTAGAAATTCGCATAAAAAAAATCAACTTTTCATACCAAGTCGGTCACGTGACTTGGTCATTTCGTATGGGGAGTCGAAAAGTTTTCGACGAAGTTCGAAAAGTCGTAGAAGAAATGTTGTTCAGAATGGTTGGTAGAACACGTGGTTAAAGGGATGTAAATATTCACAGATAGGTTTTCAGGGTTCCGAACCTCAAAAAGAAAAAATACAACCCACGCAAGATCATTTGGTTGTTCGTCCGTCTGTCTGTCAGACAGCAAAATGATCTTGAAAATCGTAAAGCAAGCGAAGCATAAGGACACTTTCTTTATATTATTATATTTTAATATTATTATCTAATTTTTTGTGAATGAGCCATTCATATTTGGAATTGGAAATTGTCTACTTCTTGTAATAAGACATGTCACTTTAGCCCCTCATAATAATAACTGGTTCCACTGAAAACCAGCGTTAGCGGCTCCTACTCTAGTCGCTAACACATGCTGAGTGGATACCATTTTGGGCACATATACTTACTTGTACACCTGTATTGATTTGCCTACTGTAAAATTTTAAGTTGTGTTATTTAAATGTACTTGTAATTTTTAATTGTGTCCAAATAAATATTTTTTCTTACTTTCTTCTTTCTTTACATGTGATAGGTGGCAGACGAACAGACGGATCATCTAATGGTAAAAAATCGCCGCCGCCCATGGACACTCGCAACACCAGTGTAGTCACAAGTGTGCTGCAAACCTTAACCCCCCATTCCCCTGGATTGGGCCTCCGGTACCCTCACTCATGCAGCGAAACACAGCACAGTGCCCGGTTTTCTGCGAGGATGTGATCGTTCCCGATTGCATCCCCAAGCTGTCGCTCTGGAGTCTGGGGTACGCTTGGACCATGATTCACGATTTGAGGAGTCTGGAGGTCAATTCTACTAATACAACGGTTAAGTTGACGGGTAGGGCTCAATAGCGACGCCAATAGATTTTAATTTTTAGCTACTAAACTGGATCTATCCTAAGTGGCAAACTTTTGTACTATTTATTTAAATAACTATGCACAAATATTGGGTCCGTTTTTGTACGCGAAAAATTTATTCACGCCAAAAGTGGCCGCTTTTGGCGGTAATTCAAATTTCCAGTACAAAAGCAGGGCCAAAAGTTGAGTATTAGAATTTAATAAATAGTATAAGTGTTTGGCGAGAGATTGTAACCTCAAAATTGTTTAAAATATATCCGGTTTAGTAGCTGAAAATTAAAGTCGATTGGCGTCGCTAGTGTGCCCTACCCGTCATCTTAAAGGTGGCCGTACAGTATATGTATGTTACTCAGCCACTGACCTACCATCGCTCATTGTACATACGCCATATTTTATGCAAATTAATGATATTCTAGTCTATTCTATTCCAACGATCACTGATATTTTACCCATAACTTAATGTCGTGGCACTTTACTATTTAACATCGAGAGGCCAATCCGCAGTTGGACCAATTTTCTGATCCACTTACCTCCAACAAAATCAAAACTTAAAATAAGATTACTTCGACATCAACCAGCGAGGTGGACCCCTGGCCGCTCGCCGGCCCTGCAAAGATGAATGGGAGGGGCCGTTATAATGAGCTCTGAGGGGCCTCGGCTCGTTTGTCGCCGCTGATCGAAAGATGTGGGACCTACGAGGTATAGCTTCGGAGGTTTCCAGCTGTGATAACTGTATCTAGTAAGGCCTACAGATAGTTCAACAGACGCGCCCCACCACATCTACCTGGATACGCAAATTAATCATTAAAATAATTTGAACACTTCTCACAAAAAAAAAAACTAAAGCAGAGCATCTTTTCTGTTAATATCTACAAAGGTATTTATTGAAATTTAAATCCCTTTAACCACGTGTTCTACCAACCATTCTGAGCAACATTTGTTCTAAGACTTTTCGAAATTCGTCGAAAATTTTTTCGACTCCCCATACAAAATGACCAAGTCACATGACCAACTTAGTATGAAAAGTTGAATTTTCAAAAGTCATAGAACAAATGTTGTATTATGGTTGATCCCTGTATTTAGCTATCAATCTACAGACAGCCACATATTGATAAAGATAAAAGATAAAAAGATCTTTATTCAATTTAGGTCCACACAGAACAAGTTTATGAATGTCAAAATAGGTACATAACATCTACCGCTGGTTCGGAATGTCGATTTCTACTGAGAAGACACCAGCAAGAAACTCAGTAGTTACTCTTTTCAAATATTGATGATGTTACAGAGTTTCAATTGAGAAGAGAAAAAAAAATACAATTATGAAATAATAGACTACCTTCTATGAATTAATCAATTAACATGACCAAGAATCCTTATCATTTAAATAGTCTTGTACACTATAGTAACCTTTTTTCATTAGGCAGGTTTTAATATGAGACTTAAACTTATCCAGTGATAGGTTAATGACATTTTGTGGTAGCTTATTAAATACTAGCGGCCGCCCGCGACTTCGTCCGCGTGGAAAAGTAACTTTTAACCCCCCTTTCAACCCCTTACAACCCCCTTTTCGCAATAAAAAGTAGCCTATGTTCTTTCTCAGGGTCTAGATTATCTGTATACCAAATTTCATTTAAATCCGTTGAGTAGTTTTGGCGTGAAAGAGTAGCAGACAGACAGACAGACAGACAGACAGACAGACAGAGTTACTTTCGGATTTATAATATTAGTAAGGATCTTAATACTTAAGCCAACAAATGAATTACCGATTTTATGAAGTCTGAGGACCGGGACGGCAAGCCTATGTTTATTTCTGGTGTTAAGACTATGATGATATTGGTTTACCTACTGACAGAATAGTCAGGTAGACCTAGACTATAGAATACATATACTCTGCGCTAGACCCTGATTTGGTCACCTCTGATTGTGGCACGGCCAATTCAGATTTGCCTCAGGACTGTCGCCAAAAGTCGCAACTCCCTATTTCATCAAACCACTCGAAGCAAACCTATATTAATTGCTACAGCTAAACGAATTCGTTTTCTTGGTTTGGCGCAACGTTCCGCGCGATTAGGTGGAAAGCGTTAAGGTGGTGAAATTGTAACAAACGCCATGGTTAGAGCTGTGTATAATGATCTAACACTCAGTAGACTGTTAGATTATTTTACAGTGGCTCAGCGATGCAAAATGTCTTGGTCTTGGCCTCCGAGATGAGATGTCGCCATTTGTCCCACTCTTGGGCAGTTTGGCGCCAATCTCCTGCCTCTAAATCCTGCAGGTCCGCGTTCCCTACATCCTACCAGCGGTAGCGTGGACGCCCAACGGACGGACTACCGACGACCATAGGTAGTACCATCGAATACGGTGGATTTATTTGGGACCCGTATGAAAAAACCTATACGGTAAAGCTAGTGAAAATCCAGCGTATGTTTGCGAGATACGTGTTCAAACTGAAGGGTTAAGGGCTGAAATAATAGAAGATAGCAGAGAAAATTAGAGATATATCATCATCATCATCAGCCCATTTAAGTCCCCACTGCTGGGGCACGGGCGTCTCTCAATCACATGAGGGGCAATTGCCATACTCACCACGCTTGACAGACGGGTTGGCGAGGGTTTTGATATAAATGCAGAGTTTTCCTACTCTGGGTGCTGATGATCATGCCAGCAGCTTTACCTTAGTCGCCTTTTACGACACCTCGGTAAGAGTGAGGGTGACATATTCTACTCTGCCGGGGACCACACGGCCCATAAAATAAACGCCAACAAACGAATGTTAGGATAGTATCCCTACCTCTATCCCGCTCTATTCGTCACAGATAGGTCGAAACACTTTAGAACTGAGACGTGAGCTGTTATTACTCAAGCACTATTTCCTACTCCTGAATAATAAGGTGAATAATCCAAGTGCACTGGAACGTATAGGCTTCCTTGTACCTCGTAGGCACATGGGAGATCTAGAGGTAGCGTAGGCCCACGCTGGAGAATGCGCCTGTTCACAACCACAAATAATATGCGCACACGCCGCGCCGCCAGCGCACCCACGGCTCGGGCACTCTCACTGCTCAACGACTTGCTAACGCTTTTTCCTGACATAGACTTCCATAATGACAATTTAGGATTGTTTCTAAAACGTGTTGTAACTTTTTTAAAGTAAAAAAATATAGTAATTTTAATTTTATTGTAAGCTTGTGTATACTTTGGTGTAAAATACCTTCCTTTCTTAAATAAATAAATAAATTACATAATATAATCCTCCAACCGATTACGGCTACGGCGCCCAATCTCAACGATCAGCCACGTACGCAGGATATATTATAGTGCTCAAGTGTGTGCGCAAACACAAGTGCACTCTCTATTCCCTTACCCTCATATTCCGATGGGACACTTCTGTGACACGACCAGAGAGCGATTGGGCGCAGGACCAACGGCTTAACGTGCTTTCCGAGGCACGGGGGTACAAGACCGCCAATTTCCAGACTCCGGACTGCCACTAAGAATTTCTTACCGAAAACTTAGGTACAAATTTTTGGCCCGACCCGGGGATCGAACCCGGGACCTCTTGCGCAGCCGTCGCTTTAAAGTGCGACCCACTAACCACTGCGCCACCGAGGCACCGATAAATTACATACCGTACCATAGATAAACCATAGTAGATTGTCCGAGATATGCTTTCTTGGCGGCCCGATTTAATACCTTTCGACGTGGCCAAACTATCGGAGTCTATGAGCCTTTGTCCCACCTATTAATGTTATAAGAGTCCGCCATCAGTTCTCCAATTTCGGCGTTCTTCAGGATTCTCCAACTGCCATCCGCTTCTTGTTTCATCATCATCATCATTTCAGACGTCAGCAATCGCTTACCATCAGTCCGTCTGCTTGTCAGCCACCTATGACATAAAAAAAGCCCTGAATAACAATGAACAGTTGCGTTTACAATGTTGTCACATCACTAGTCGTGGCCGTGGCAGGATAAATCCAGTTTCTCGCCCTTTCGATTCTTGCGGTTCAGTTCAGAACGCGCTCAACGCTATTGTTCTGATAAAATAACAGCCAATTGTGGAGTTTCGAAATTTGGGCCTAATTCAGTTTACTTGCTAAAATTGACCGCAGAGCAATAAGGCTATTTGTTTTGGTGAAATTACTTAGTGATAGGTAATGACGGAGTATCTCTGAAGGACCGCATCAGAAATCATGTAATCCGACAGAGGACCAGAGTCACCGACATAGCCCACCGAATATATATATTCTAATATATATATATGTATATTTATATATATTCTAGAAATCAGTGTATTTGTCAAAAATCATTTGGAATTCTTCAACTGACTTAAAGCAGTTCGCAGCCGACGTGATAGATATGTTACAGTCAAAGCTCATAACCGGTCATAATCACTTTTGACTGCTAAAATCAGACAAAAGTGGTTTTGACCGAAACCCTTAGTTAAAAACAGTTTAGACTGATTTTCGCAGTCAAGAGTGGTTTTGACCGGGGCTGTCGGTCAGAACCACTTTTGTCTGATTTTAACAGTCAAAACTGGTTTTGTCTGATTGAAGATTCAGACTATATAGGTCAAAATTCATAAAAAGTTAAGAAGGTCAGTGAAAATTACCAGGAAATTCATCAAAAAAGTGTTATACAACAATTAAAAGGTGTAATGTTTTTAAAATTCACGTATTTTAAAAAATTACACCTTTTAATTGATAATGAATTATGATCCATAGAACCTTAGGTACTAGAGTATTGTTTTTGTAACTTCTTGTATTAGTTTATTCTTCTATTTTTTAAATATTAATTTGTTTAATTTTTAATATGACTATTATAATACTTACTTATATAATACGTTGTTTTCTAACATGTAACATTTTGTTAAACTTTAACTAGAACTAAATATTGTGTCAAATAAATTAACGATTTCGTAATTATCTATGATTTTTATTAAATATTCCCAGTCTAAGTAGTTTTAACTAACATTCTTAGACAAAACCACTTTTAATCGATACATCGCGGTCACCAACACTATTACCCGATATTTTTCCAGTTAAAAGTGGAAGTTTTGGCCGACACTTACCTAGTTAAAAACAGTTTTGTCTGTCACAAACACTATGACCCGATATTTTTCCAGTTAAAAGTGGTTTTGGCCGACGCCCTTAGTTAAAAACAGTTTTGTCTGATTTTAGCAGACAAAAGTGATTTTGATCGGTTATGAGTTTTGACTGTAACAGATATAAGTAGAATTTCAACCTTCCAAATGTAAATAATAATATTTATCATAAGAGTTTTTTATAAATGGTATTAAGGTATACAATAATTTGCCCTATAATATTAAAGCTTTGGATGGCAATCTATTCAAAATAACTCTCTAAAAAATGGTTATTAGAGAATATATTCTACACCTTAAATGAATACTATGAGCGTGAAACATTTTAAGGTTTAGTTCATCATCATCATCGTCAGCCCATTTAAGTCCCCACTGCTGGGGCACGGGCCTCCCTCAATCACATGAGGGGTAATTGCCATACTCACCACGCTTGGCAGACGGGTTGGCGAGGGTTTTGATATAAATGCAGAGTTTTCCTTCTCTGGGTGCTGATGATCCATGCCAGCAGCTTTACCTTAGTCGCCTTTTACGACACCTCGGTCGGATAAAACTCGGGACCATGTGCTGTGGGAATGTCAGCTGTATGAAGAAGAGCGGCAACAGATGCTGAATGACTGGAACAGAAACGAGATAGGACCAGTATACCATCAAGAGATGGTCAACTCTGCAGAAGGTTTTCGACGGTTGCGTGCGTTTGCACACAAATGGCTTAACATTAGGAAGGAGTTTGATTAATGTGGAACTGCCCGAGCGCGAGTCGCTTGTGTTGTAGTGTTTCACGCCCCATTTGGGGAGAAGTGACATTGAGATGGGACACAGACACAGACTTTGTAGGGAGTGAAGAAACGCACCGGGGAAAGAGCCCTTAGCAAGTACCTGTTGAGCGTCTCCCAAGATTCGGTCGGTATGCCGAGACGGTAGGAAGGACCATGGGATGGTGGAGGGACCTCGGTAAGAGTGAGGTTTAGTTAGCTTAATTGGATTATTTTTATTTTCTGACATATGTATTATTGTATTTTTTTTAATAAGTTGCATGCCTGTTAACGTAACTGTTGGTACTATTATGTAAATTTTTTTTTCACCATTTGTAACACAGTTTATGCAATAAATGATTCTGATTCTGGATTAGCAAACTGAAGTGGCAGTGGGCTGGTCATATTAGCCGCAGAACTGACAGCCGTTGGAGCCGTAAAGTCCTTGAGTGGAGACCGCGACTCGGTAAGCGTAGTGTAGGACGCCCTGCGACAAGATGGGATGATGACATTCGAAGGCTGGCTGGTGTGGGCTGGATGAGAGTGGCCGAAAATCGGGAGCAGTGGCGTGCATTAGGGGAGACCTATGTCCAGCAGTGTCGAGTCGAGTGTGGGTTGCTGATGATGAGGTAATGACCGCTTTCAGAATGGGTCGTCGCAAACAAATTGCTTATACACACACACCATCAATTTTTTCGGAAAAGTAAATATTTCACAACATCACATAAATTGATCTGACTCCGAGATAGGTAGCTCAAGTACTTGTGTTACGGATAGATAGATACTCTTTATTGCACAACATGCAAAACTTAAAAGCTAGGTTTACATAGATACAATGTACAATTTAGGCGGTCTTATCGCTGAGAGCGATCTCTACCAGACAACCTTCAGGTAAAGGACATTAGATAGAAGAGGGGAGGGTGGTGCAATCCTTTTGATTTTGAACATTGATTAAGTAAATTTATAGTATAAATACATATATCTAGATAATAAATAAACACGTTATCATCATACACTAATATATACGAATGGATATCAGAACCAACAGCGGAATTACAAATATATACATTTAATTCTTTTCAGCACCGACTATTGCTGAGCGGCCGCCTGTTTGGCGCATACAGGGATAATGTTGTCCTACTTTTCGGTTATGATTTATGTCTAGGTTATGTTTCTAATTAAGTTTCCTTGTTTTGTAGTGTACCAAATAAAGTTTTTCATTCATTCATTCATTCTTTTGTAAATACATACTTATAATACATAGAAAACACCCAGACCAATACAAACAGACATGTTCATGCACACAAATGTTTGTACTGTGCGGGGATCGAACCCGCAACCCTTGGACCAAAGGCGGCGTTCACTACCACTATTCCAAACGGGTCGTCGTTATTTGAACACAACCACATGATGGGAACAAATTAAAAAACTTTTAATATTTTTACTTATTTATTTAATTAATCAATTTATTTTCAATCAAATCACTTTACCACATATTTCTTACTTCACAGAATTGAGTATAAACGAAATAGCGACTAGTGTAACAGTATTGGTCAACAGATCTCAAACTTAGGACTTTTTCGATAAATAATTATTAAACTTTCACCAAATAAACCAAGATAAAATTTACATTACATCACATTGGCGCTAATGTGATAAAAATGAATATTTTAGTAAAATGCGTTAATATTAGTATTTTTAAGTAAGTACCTACGCAAATCAGCCGTGTGGTCCCGGCAGAGTAAAATAGGCCACCCTCACTCTTACCGAGGCGTCGTAAAAGGCGACTAAGGTAAAGCTGCTGGCATGATCATCAGCACCCAGAGAAGGAAAACTCTGCATTTATATCAAAACCCTCGCCAACCCGTCTGCCAAGCGTGGTGAGTATGGCAATTACCCCTCATGTGATTGAGGGAGGTCCGTGCCCCAGCAGTGGGGACTTCAATCGGCTGATGATGATGACGCAAAACATATTAACAGGCTGAGAATTTTTTTATTAAAAATATACAGGCTGTATCGGTAAACTCTTGTAGTGACGGGTAGGGCACACTAGCGACCCCAATCGATTTAAATTATTACCTACTAAATTGGATTTATTTTAAACAATTTAGGGGTTAAAACCTCTCGGCAAACACATACTATTTATTAAATAACCATGAAAAAATTTTGGGTCCAACGCGTACGCGAAAAATTGATTCACGCCAAAAGTGGCCGCTTTTGGCGTGAATCAATTTTTCGCGTACAAAAACGGACCCAAAATTTGTGCATGGTTATTTAATAAATAGTATAAGTGTTTGCCGAGAGGTTGTAACCCAAAAATTGTTTAAAATAGATCCGGTTTAGTAGTTAAAAGATTACCGATACACCCTGTATTAAAGACACCCTCTTCCTTATTATAAAATGCAATTTAAGAATGATTCTGGAACTAAACTCGTGCTAACATTTTTAACATTGTGTGTTCGAACGAGATGGCATGGGTTTTAGTACGGTAATAATTTTAGATCGCATTTAGTAATAATAAGGCCTGTGTCCAAATAAAGAATATGTTACATTGCCTATCTACAATCCAGAGGTCCTTTATTGAAAGCAATAACCCTATCCCCAAAAGCATTTTTTTAAAATCTGATCCTAAACACCCCCCCCCCCTCTCCCCCCTCTTTCCAAATCCTTGTCTACCGGCCGCAGCCACCGCCCGAGCAAGCAGATCGCTTCGGCGGCCTGTAGGACGATGTCGACGCGCCACCGCTCAGAGGTAGATAATCTGGGAAGCAAAAAGTCAATAACATGAACCGATTAAACCAAACAGTTACATAAATAAAAATAAAGATTAAAAACTAAAACCCGACTACCAAAAAACCACGCCCTAAAAAGTACGAAACAAGAAATTTGTCTCTGCTGGAATGATTATGCCGTATCGCCGTGGTCGTATGCAACATTATTATAATGAATCTGTTTTGCTACAGTAGGTGGCATACGACCACGGCGATACATCATCAGCCTATCGCAGTCCACTGCTGGACGTAGGCCTCTCCAATTGTTCGCCATCGTGATCTATCCATGGCTTCTCGCATCCAGCTCTTGCCAGCCATCCTGCGCAGATCGTCCTCCCACCTAGCCAGAGGGCGCCCTACATTACGTTTGCCAAGACGCGGTCTCCACTCCAGAACTCGTTTACCCCATCGGTTGTCGGTTCTGCGGCTAATATGGCCAGCCCACTGCCACTTAAGCTTGCTAATCCGGTGAGCAATGTCGATAACTTTGGTTCTCTGCCGGATCACCTCATTTCGGATTCGATCTCGGAGAGAGACGCCGAGCATTGCTCGTTCCATAGCCCGCTGAGCGACCTTTAACTTGTGGACCAGGCGTACCGTAAGTGTCCACGTTTCGGCTCCGTATGTCATGACGGGTAGGACGCACTGATTGAAGACTTTCGTCTTTAGGCACTGTGTTATCGACGATACGAAGACACGACGTAGTTTTCCAAATGCTGCCCACTTAACTGGATTCTCCTATTCACCTCATCATTAACGACCACGGCGATACGGCATAATAATTTTTCAGCAGCGACAATTTTCTTGTTTCGCACTTTTTAGAGCGTGTTTTTTTTGGTCGTCACTATTATTTTTATTTAACATATTTTTAGTTATGTAAATAAAATTACATATTTAAATTTGAAATGTGCGAAAAAAGCTCTTTCATTTAATACCCCACACGGTACCGATAAGCAAAAAAAATTTTTAGTTCCTTACTCTAAGTCCCCTAGAGGGCGCTATAGTCAATTTAACGTGACGTCAGTCGCCTATAATCAGAAGACAATCAAGACGCTTCTAACGACGCCTCATTTGTTCAAATATGATAACTAGTTTGGAAGTTATGAGGGAACAGATGAACAACCATACATACAGGTCAAAATCATAGCCCTCTTTGGTTCGCCGTCGTAGGGTGAAAAGGGTATGGATTACTGACCATCATCCGGGGTGCCGAGCTTCTGCCCGCCGACGGCAGCGCCGTACTTCTTCAGCCGTTCAGCCAACTCTTGTTTTTTGCGTTCTTCCTTCTATAAACATGATTAACATAACATGAAGCAGCACTGTGCTGTGTTTCGCTGCGTGAGTGAGGGTACCGGAGGCCCAATCCGGGGAATAGGGGGGGTTTAAAGGTTGGCAGCGCACTTGTGACTCCACTGGTGTCGCAGGTGTCCATGGGCGGCGGCAATTGCTTACTATCAGGTGATCCGTCTGTTCGTCTGCCTACCTATTACATAAAAAAAACAAACTTTTATAACGACCCGTTTATATACTGGACTTTTGGACTGACTGAGAGATATTTATTTATATAAAGTCTCTCAGCGCAGTGTGCCTATCGGCAAAGGCCTCCTCCAATGTCTTCCACTGTTTGCGGTCGTGGGCGACCCGTCTCCACTTCGAACCTGCAGTGAGCTTCAGCTCATCCTCCCAGCGCATATGTTGACGTCCTTACAATTTGGCTCCACATTTCCAAACTGGACCTCAACATATGGCCGGTCCATCTCCATTTTTGCAGGTCTATTGTTTCCAGGATGTCATTTAGTTTAGTTTTCGCTCTCAGTTTGACATTGCTAACTCTGTCTTGCCTTCTTATTCCTGTCGTGCTTCTTTCCATACTTCTTTGACATTTCCCTAATTTCTCTCTATGATAACAAAAGAAATAAATAAGAGAATTGGTAACGGATGGAAAAGATACTGGTCCCTCAAGGAATTTTTTAAATCAACAGACCACAACATGGCTACCAAAAGGAAGGTCTTTAATATGTGCATCCTTCCATGCATCTCCTATGGTTGCGAAACATGGGCCCTCACGAAATACCATAGAGAGAAATTGGGGAGACAATATATAGGCTGATTCTAAAAGTTTTTGAAGGCGTTTTTTTTTTCGTAGAAATATTATTTTAATTATACTCATTAGTTCATGTGACTACACATCTTTCAAAGTTGACCTAATGGTAAAAATATCAAAAACTTGAAGGTTAAATGACTAAATGAATAAATTATTTTATTCTTACTCTTATTATTCTTAAATCAGTACCTCTTTCTGCAGCTCCAGGGCTCGCTGCGACTCTCGCAGCAGCCGCTCCTGCTGCGCCTCGCGAGCGCGCTGGATCGCCTCCATGCGCGCCAGCGCTTTGTCCGGGTCTGTGACAACAACCAGGGTCATTTCACATTGTACTTCGTATGGGAAAAATATTTCAGCGTGTTTCGTTAGATGGAGCTTGAAAAAGCAATCGAGCAGGAGGTTCGGCGTTGTTTCGGTAGATGTCACTATTTTTACATTGCTCTAGTAAAGCGTGCTTCCGAAATAATAACCTCCAGCCGACAACCAAGCTATGTGGTCATGGTGGACTTGGTGAACAAGTCCACCATGACACAGGGCTTCCTAGTGTGGGACCACAGATATAATACTGTGTCCACCACAGATATAATACTTGACTGACCGGATGGCGCAATTGGTAGTGACCCTGCCTCTTACGCCAAAGGTCGTGGGTTCGATCCCCACCCTGGACAAACATTCGTGCGATGAATACTTGTGTTTGTTCAGTGTCTGGGTTTAATATATGTATTTAAGTATATATTTGTGTTCCTCTGCTGTCTGATATCTGTAACACAAGTGCTTAAGCTACTTAGTATGGAATCAGGTCAACGTATGAGATGTTGTGAGAATTATATTATATTAATAATAGCAATAGATCGGTCGTTATTTCAACAAAAAAATTTAAAACAAAATTACTATCACTATGTTACCTTTATGGTATTCAGCATCATCTCTGGCCTCTTGCCACCTCTTGAATACGGGACGAAGCTTATGCACTAGGAACAGTAGAGCAGCCGCGCTGCCGATCACGTACCAGCCGTACATAGCCAGGAAGTATAGCACTGAAACCAGAGATAAGAATAAGTAAGCATTTATTGACCACAAGATAAGTTTACATAAATAAAAATAAAAAAGCCTTTATTTCTATGTACTACGAACTAAAAAGTATTAATTTAGACAGTTACAATAATTAAGTAGTTATTTAAAAGTATATATACAAGTTTAGAACCCTCTAACTAAGAGGTATAGGCCTCCTCCAGATCCCACCACTGTATCCGGTCTTGGGCTCTCCATATCCAGCTGAGTCCCGCTAAGGTGACAATATTATCAGACCAAGCGCATCAGTGGCCGACATCTGTTTTGTCCACCTCCTGGCCCCTTCCAAGACGTGGTTCTTGCTGTCCACCTCGCATCCTGGAGTCTGACCACATGACCAGCCCATCTCCATTTTAACTTCTTGACCTGGCTTAGTGCATCTGTGGCCCTCCTATGTACACAGTAATGTTTAAATACAAATCGAAATATGAACAAAACATTATTAAGTTGCCGCCAACAATGTCACAGCCTCTGATTCTGCTACAACGACCTCTAGGCTGCCACTGCAGCGCTGATTTGTAGGCTGCACCTTTGAGCAGTGCTTTTCTGCAGCAAAACTTTGTGCAATCAATCAATCAATTTTTTCAATTTCAGTGAAAGTTTATCACACTAAAAGAATCATCATCATTGTCAGCCCATTTAAATCCCCACTGCTGGGGCACGGGCCTCCCTCAATCACATGAGGGGTAATTGCCATACTCACCACGCTTGGCAGACGGGTTGGCGAGGGTTTAGATATAAATGCAGTTTTCCTTCTCTGGGTGCTGATGATCATGCCAGCAGCTTTACCTTAGTTGTCTTTTATGACACCTCGGTAAGAGTGAGGGTGGCTTATTCTACTCTACCGGGGACCACACGACACATTCTACTCTACCGGGGACTAATTAATTTTTTTGAGCAGTACCATACAGTACAGTATACAATGCTATTGAGAAACTGCGTAGTGTGGGTTTCGGTTGGGGCGAAAAGCTAATTCCTTACCTTAGGGTTCTCAGTGTGGTGGTAAATAAATGTTTAAAGAGAAATTACTATCACGGTAAACAACACTTTAAAACCAAATAAAACAGAACACGTCATAAGAATAGGTCAGTAAAAAAGAATGCCAGTAGGCTCCTTAGAGCCTAGTTTACATAGTTGAGATTAATAAGAATAAGAATAAATTTATTGCATAAATCAGGTTTACAGTATACCAACTTACACTACATTACACGCAAAAACAATTTTAGATTTTAAAAATATTAAAAAACCCAAACCACTTCATTATGTTTAATAAATCTATTGACTTAACAGTATTTTAATTATTTTATTTTTTCTTAAATCTACTTTTTACCAAACCAATATTCGATGTAGGTATACCGACAGAAGTTCTTTACCTCCGTGCTAGTCCGAGGACTGTGGTACGGCAAGATTATTTTTTTTTATAAATAAATGATTTATTTTCCTTTCACAAGGTTACATTGCTTACTCTATTAAGTACATTTGTGCATATTAGATTTAATAAAATCTGTGCTACAGGTCACCACCAGATTAATCATAATCTACAACAGCCGCCCATTTTGTATGTCGTGGGCCGGGTTCCCACCGTCTTTCTCAAGCTACGCCACTAGATTACAGCGGATGCAGGGATCACAGGAGATGCCTATGACATCATCTCATGTATTTCTAGGTCATTTGCACACCAAAATGTAGTAATTTCTATGCGTCTTACCATAAGGGAATGGGTTCAGCGAGTAGCTCTGTTGCCTCTGCTCGTATTCCGCGTCCATAGCGGGAATCCTCGCTAGGTCAGGACAGAAATACGACAATCTTATCACTGCTTCCTGCCGCCGATTTACGATTGCACAATATACACCGGTGCAAAATGCTGGTGAGCCTATGTATTATTCGGTAAATATGATACTTTGTAAACACAACACAACACAATTTATTGAAAATGTCTAGATTTTTTCTAGAATTTGTTTGTTTTTCCAGCTTCCAGCGATAAAAAGTGACGTGTTGATTAGCTCTTTGACAGTGACAGACTTGACAGCTGTCAATGCTGTCATACTTATATAAATGTCTACTTTGTCTGTGTACAGCCTGTTCTTATTTTTGTGTGATTTTTCAAGTTGTGAATATTATTTTTTTGTTTTTATGAAGAGACCACCCAAACTGGTGGTTTATTGGTAGTATATAGTAAGAGACTGCCTCGGCGGCGCAGTGGTTAGTGGGTCGCACTTTAAAGGGACGGTTGAGCGGGAGACGGGAGGTCCCGGGTTCAATCCCCGGGTCGGGCCAAAAAAATTTATCTAAGTTTTCGGTAAGAAATTCATAGTGGCAGCCCGAAGTCTGGAAGTTGGCGGTCTTGTACCCTCGTGCCTCGGAAAGCACGTAAAGCTGTTGGTCCTGCGCCCGATCCCTCTCCGGTCTCTTACCATCAAGTGACTCGCTTGCTCGTTTGCCTCCTTTTCTCATAAAAGAAAAGTGTGGATACACTTGCCCTGGCTATCAGGTTACCATGCCAGAACTTTGTGAAGGTATGACTGCAATTGCTCCAGTGTAACAAGTTTTGGATCATGGATCAAGACCTCTTACCCGGGGGACTCGGGTTAAGTGACTGCTTTGAGCGCAATCGGGAATGACGCGCTGATGGGTAGGACTACAGATTTAATAAGTTTATAGTACCCAACATTGTATCCCCGCTTTTGATGTCTGCCCTTAGTATCCATACCATTAACTAATTTACCAGCATAATTACGGCTGTTTCCTCGTGGTCTACTCTAAAAAGTTCTCTCAAATCTTCGTTTTTATATGGGGAATCATAAATCACTAATTTGCACAAAAAAGGTAAGTACATATATTATCGGGTATTTTTAATGAGTCAAATACTTACATGTTACGAAGGCTATTAATGTTGTATGGTTGTCTTATCAATAACGGTAATGCTGCCTCGATGGCACAGTGGGTAGTGGGTCCCCGCACTTTAAAAGTCCCGGGTTCGATCTCTCAAGGTCGGGCCAAATTTTTTTTCAATCAATCAATATTTGCACCTAATTTTTCGGTAAGAAATTCTTAGTGTCAGCCCGGAGTCTGGAAATTGGCGGTCTTGTACCCCCGTGCCTCGGAAATCATGTTAGGCGGTTGGTCCGATCCCCCTCCAGTCGTGTCAGATTTGTGTCACATCGGGGGAATAGATAGTGCACTTGTGTTTGCGCACTATACTATAACCTGCGTACGTGGCTGATCGTTGAGATTGGCCACCGTAACCGTAATCGATTATGGTAAATATAAAATAAATAAAAACCCGTTATGTTCCAAAATAATCATTTAATTTTCGTTTGGTATCACCTCCGCGCTCTATATGTACAGGCGCTCGCTTACAGCTCAAGTCACAGATATCAAAATTGGTTTTTGTTCTTAACTCTAATACAATTACAATACTTAATTATTACTTAGTTATAATTTAATGTAGTTTTTCGGGAGGCTAATGAAAAATACAAAATGTATTTCCTGTCAATGAGGGTTTTCGCGTGTGAAAAATCCGCTAGATGGAGCAACTATAGGAGTGAGGTCCATATACAATGTGATTGGTTATTTTTAAACGTGATCTGTCAAAATGTCAATTTGACAAACTAAACAACCAATGCGGTTGATGTTCGACCTCAGTCAAACAGTACGCCATCTAGCGGACTATTCACACGCGAAAACCCTCATTAAGTCGTGATAATAATTGATGGAGCCACTGCCGCTTACGTCATAAGATAAGGGAACCCCTTTGGTTTTAAAACATGGGAATGAAGT
>CM032490.1:952841-988558 GCA_019059595.1 Marasmia exigua
AAGGCCGCCTATAGGCCCGTTCGTCGGCGACCATCGCCCGAACTATGCTCGGGAGCGAGTGGTCGTTCCCAACAACGCGCACTAGCGCCTAAACATAACACCCTAACCAGACTGAACCTATTCATAGAAAACCATACTCGTACCTACTTGAGAAACCGCGCTAAGTACTGGCGTGACGTGCAGGGTGATGTTCTTTCTCTACCGCACCCGTATAGAGATGCATTAAAGCTACGTCAGGGCCGGTTGTATCTCTTTCACACTCTGTGATGTTTTTCCGAAGATAGCACATTCCATTTAAAGTAGACGTGTGTGACTCTTTATTGAAACGGCTCAGTGATCCGACTCAGTCAAATGATACACTGTTCCGAATCTCTTATGTTCTCTCCTAATGCATTGACTCAAATTGATCTCGAGTCCGAGTGAACCGAATGATCCGAATGAGCTGAATGACCCGATGAGCCGCATGATCCGGATGAGCTGAATAAATTACGGATCTATTTTAGAGTCGACGTTCCAAAAGAACCGTTTCACTGTTCCGCATCTCCGACTGATCCAGATGCAGAAGTGGGAAAAACGCAATATTAGGGACAAGGACGTAGATTGATAACTTGTAGGGAGTCAAGAATTGTGCGCGGTGGAGTGCAATAGTCCCAAGGACACGCAATATCCGCACACATCTCCCATGATTCGGCCAGTATAACCATAGTGTTGGTATGGCCATGGGAGGTGGTGGGTTGATCCAGATGCAAATGTTCCAATCTTTTGAAATATGTTTTTGCCAGGTCTAATTTAAAGCACGAGTTTTCTATTTAAATGGGTAAGAATATCATCTGCAGCGAGAATTCGTGATTGTAATGACTCAGGGACCTTCAAGAGACGAGAAGAACTGCTTCTTAAAGAGTCAAAAATGCTTTTTTCTGCTAGGCCGACTGACCGGATGGCGCAATGGACAACATTTCAAAATTGCTAAGCTCTGAAACAAAAAATACCATTTCTTTATTTACTTTTCTGCTGCGCGAATATATATTTATTAATTTTTTATATTGCTTATTTACTGAGAAAAAAATTCAAAACTAAAAAACGTAAGATGACGTCATCGGACGGCAGAATGTAAAATATTTTTTTGCCTAGCATATTATAGTTTTAAATTTACGAAATGCCAAACCCATGACATGCAACTGTCAAAAAAAAGACAACTTGTCAACGTTGAATGAATGAATGACGTTGACAATGTTGACACTAGTATTATTTACCTTTGACAGTAGTACCTTTTTTTTATTAAAACAATGATAAGCAAAGGAATATCGCTGTATTCAGCCGTCCGATGACGTCATTTGGCGCTTACGTCTATTTAGAATAAAACGATTTTCAATAATTATTTTATGCATGAAAATGGACAAATTTTGAAAAAAGAAAAAATATGGGTCTGTTCATTTTATGTCTATTTTCATATAAAAAAACAATATGGACATGTTAAAAATCTGAAATGTTGTCCATTGGTAGTGACCCTGCCTCTTACGCCAAAGGTCGTGGGTTCGATCCCCACCCTGGACAAACATTCGTGCGGTGAACACTTGTGTTTGTTCGGTGTCTAGGTGTATTATATGTATTTAAGTATATATTTGTGTTCCTCTGTTGTCTGATATCTGTAACTCAAGTGCTTAAGCTACTTAGTACGGAATCAGGTCAACGTATGAGATGTTGTGAGAATTATTAATTATATCCCGTCGAGCCAGCCCATTCATGCCGAAGCGTAGCAGCGCAGCTCCCGTAAGTCAAAATAATGCAAATCTAGGTGAAGTTGTTTCACGGTCTCTCCCGGCACTGTGGCCTTGTCTTCACTTTGAGGTCGACTCTTTACGAGCGCATCAATGCATCATAAAGTGTAAAGTTGTGACGTGTCGCGTCTGTGGCTCTTATCTGTGATAAATAATTCTAAATTACATCTTCAGCCGGGATCCAAGCCCGTGAGTTACTGCCTGTTATCAACTGAGCTATTGAGGACGTTATTAACTCAAAGTGTTCGTCAGTGCTTGCTTTGTGATGAGTAGGTGGTATGTGCCCAGGTAGCAATAATAATTAACTTCCTTTATGTACAAACTAGCTTTTGCCCGCGACTTCGTCTGCGTTCACACAATATCTTTATAAATTATAGCCTATGTGTTATTCTGATCTATAAGCTACATTACTGTAAAGTTTCATTAAAATCCGTTTAGTAGTTTTTGCGTGAAAGAGGAACAAACATCCATACATCCATCCAAACAAACTTTCGCCTTTATAATATTAGTAAGGATTAGATTTATTAATTATTAATTAAAGGACGACCTAGCTCTTGATGCGTACAGGAGAATATGATATAAAAAAAGGTTTGTATTTATTTTAATCTTAGACAGATGTCGCTGAATCGATTACAAATGAGAGTGCTAATTTTTGATACTTAATTATGGCGGCGTGATACAGATGGCGCTGTTAACAAGTATTTCGCTATTTAACACTTTGCTTTGACATTTTTTTTTATAGAAAGGCCAATCAGGATGACCTCACTCCGCCTGATGGTAAGCGGCCGTGAAATCCAAATATGAGGTTGACAGGCACAAAAGAACTAACAAAGTACCCATTGAGTCTGCCATCCTCACCCTGATGGCTTGCTGAGATGCCGCTTCACGCCCCGCATAAAAGACCGCGGATTATATGAAGGAGGAAACACATGAGCTGGGAAGGCATTCCATGTCTTGATGGCTCGGTGCAGAAACGAGGAGCCAAACCTCTTGGTGCGCGCCGCCATTGTCTGGATGGTATGCGGATGGTGCAACGTTGTCTCCAGCACGTGTTGTTGTTCGGAAGTGGAAAGGGGAGGATGGGATAGGTTGAAATAACTCATCAGAGCATTCCCCATTATAGAGGCGGTAGAGAACACTTAGACTGGCAATGTCTCTACGTAGCTGGCATGAGCTACTACGTATCACGTATACTTGAGCACTATAATATATCCTGTGAACGTAGCTGATCGTTGAGATTGGCAAACGGGTCACATTTTCCGTCCGAGCTTTGTTCTTTGTCGGCTGTTCCAGAGTCCGTTTCTTGTTCCGTCCGTTTCGGATATTTTTTGTTCCGTGGACATTTTTTGTTCCATTAATTTGGCATTACCACAGTATAATAATTATTATCAGTAACCACATATCAAAATGAGTGAAGGTGTGGATATAAGCATGTGGCCGTGGGAGAGGCCCGTGAATGGGCCAGCTCGACCGGAGAGTTACCTACCAAGGCTTCCAAAAATCCCGGCGTGAAACAGCAGCGCTGTGTTTCGCTGTGTGAGTGAAAGTAAAGCCCATTAATCGGGGGTTTAAAAGTAGGCAGAGCACTTATGACTCCACTGGTGTCGCGGGTGTCCATGGGCGGTGGCAATCGATACTTTTTTTAGTGTAATAAGAGTATATTAAGGTGACGGGTAGGGCACACTAGCGACACCAATCGATTTTAATTTTTAGCTACTAAACCGGATCTATTTTAAACAATTTCGGGGTTACATCTTCTCGGCAAACACTTATACTATTTATTTAATAATCATGCATAAATGTTGGGTCGGTTTTTGTACGCGAAAAATGAATACATTTTTCGCGTACGTGTTGGACCCAACATTTGTGCTTGGTTATTTAATAAATCGTATAAGTATTTGCCGAGAGGTTGTAATCCCGAAATGGTTTAAAATAGATCCGGTGTTTAGAAGCTGTCAATTAAAAACGAATAGTGTCGCTAGTTAGGGCTACCCGTCGTCTTAATTCATTCATTCATTCATTGTCTGGTCGAGGAATGTCACGTTCTCTGCTGATAACTAATGGACATGTTTTTTGTTTCAGGTAAAACTTTTTGCATAAGAATTCCTTATGGGTGTTCATTAGTACCTAAGTACCTCAGGTATGATTATGTTAATAATAAGAATCGTTGAATTGTATCGTTTTTAACACTGCTATTGTGTGTCGAGTGAGTTGTCACGGACAACCTAATAGTCTTAAAACCCGCGATTATGTTTAGAGTGGTATCAGCTGAATCCGTAGGTCGATAAAACGTAGAACACCGGCGTTTTATTGAGTGACTGTGACTTTGACTGACTTCGACTGTTGACTACCTACTTATTCTTCAGTTATTGAAATTTATGTGTTACCATTATTTTTTTTGTAAATTGGAACAATTACATAAGTCCTCTTTTCACCGCACTGTCCTTTCTGCATGACCCATAGGTTGACTGGTAGAAAATGCCTCTGGGCATTAAGTTCGCCTATTGTATCGCCTATTGTGTAATAAAGTTTTAAAAAAATAGCCGTGTGGCAGAGTAGAATAGGCCACCCTCACTCTTACCGAGATGTCGTAAAAGGCGACTAAGGTAAAGCTGCTGGCATGATCATCAGCACCCAGAGAAGGAAAACTCTGCATTCATACCCTCGCCAACCCGTCTGCCAAGCGTGGTGAGTATGGCAATTACCCCTCTGAGGGAGGCCCGTGCCCCAGCAGTGGGGACTTAAATGGGCTGACGATGAATAAGTTACTCGACATTGGCAAGATATCGTCGGATAGAGCCATAATATATAAAAACATTTAGCAGAAAGAACATCTGCGCAGTGAAAAGTGTCGACTAACCACGCAATCGAGGCGGTCGCTGAACTAACCAAGCTCAGAAGGAAAGAATTTCCTCAACAGCAGATGGTTTCAATCTTGCTACATATATAGTGATCTGTGGTTTCAATTAATTAAGTTGCCATCATTGTTAATTCGATCGTACGGCAAAGGTTATTGAGTGTCTCGGCGGATCGCTACACTAATCGATGGAGCAGAGGACCGACCTTCCGCCTATAGGGGTGCCACTCCATGCCACTGGAATAACAAGATTTTATCTAGATTTTTATTATAACAACAATTTGGCTGCCGATAATTGTCAGCATTGTGGCAACAAAAAACATTTCAATAAAAAAAACACCGGTGAAAAATTTACTCGATTAAAGTCCGCGACACAAAATGCAACTAAAATTTGATATTCCTGTTGTCTATGAACAAAAGCTTTTATTTAAATGTGGATGGTAATTCAAGCACTTCTTCTTTAATGGCGGGGACTCAAGCATTTAAAAGATAAAGATAAAAAATTCTTTATTCATTTTAGGTCCACACAGAACACTTATGAATGTCAAAATAGGTACATAATATCTACCGCTGGTTCGGAATGTCGATTTCTACTGAGAAGACACCAGCAAGAAACTCAGTAGTTACTCTTTTCAAATATTGATGCTGTTACAGAGTTTCAATCGAGAAAAAAAATACAATTATGAAACTTTCCGTCATATCAAATTATAATTCTCATGCATTGATTAAAATGGAAAATATAGTTCAGCTGAAGGGGCCGGGTATAGACAATCAGACATATAATGCGCCATCAAAGTAATTTATTTTTTATTTGCATAGGCTTGTACACAGCACTTACAAATCGTCATACATATAAGTAATTTAAAACTATATTTTGATTCTACCACCGGCTCGGAAAGTTGTTTCTGGTCGAGAAGATCCGGCAAGAACCTCGCCAGTTACTCTTTTTAATCGTTAACTATCATACAATGTTGTGTCATCATCATACCAAGCCATACAGTTTAATTGTAACCCTAGGTAAACACAAAGATATGGATTGTATGTTTTAACACAACTCCCACAATATGGGTATCATAGGGCTTGAGTAGCAGAATACATTTATTGTGATTTCAAATCCAAGATGGCCGCCGTCGGGGGTTTTATAAATTTTAAATTTAGTTTTTTACTGTTACACTTAGCCAGCCCTAACAAGCGTCTCCCCACGGTTTTTCTGCGGCTATTGTTCTTGGCAAGCGGCCGTGGATCCTGCCCGGCGCGTGCGACGCCTACCCGCGCGTCGCGCGCGTCTGTGTAACAGAGCAGTTGAGATATAGAACTATATTCTACATTACAATAATCCAATTTGAATGATTGGTCCACCACCGCAAAATATGAAAATAGATACCTAAATCCTTGTATTATACATTTTTGCTGCCAAAAAAAATATAACACTTAACACAATTCTATAACATGAGCCCAATTTTCGTGCTCGTGATATTTTGAAAAGCTGGCGGATATCACCTGAAAACCATACAAAAAAACTATGTTTTAGTGATATATGTCGTATGAAAATAAATGTCACGAGCACGAGAATTGGGTTCCAGTACACTCGAGAATAGATGTTACCGAAGTCGGCCCGTAATACAATCTAAATAAGTACTAATTGCAGAGAAGGAAAACTCTGCATTTCAAAACCCTCGCCAACCCGTCTGCCAAGCGTGGTGAGTATGGCAATTACCCCTCATGTGATTGAGGGAGGCCCGTGCCCCAGCAGTGGGGATTTAAATGGGCTGATGATGAAATACATACTTATAATACATAGAAAACACCTAAACCAATACAAACTGACATGTTCATGCACTATATATTCTTTACTGCACAAAAACAAAATACAAGTATGATACAACAACAACAGACAGTACAATAAGGCGGTCTTATCGCTTGTAGCGATTTCTTCCAGACAACCTTTGGTTACAACAGACAGTACAATAAGGCGGTCTTATCGCTTGTAGCGATTTATTCCAGACAACCTTGGTTACAACAGACAGTACAATAAGGCGGTCTTATCGCTTGTAGCGATTTACTTCCAGACAACCTTTGGTTACAACAGACAGTACAATAAGGCGGTCTTATCGCTTGTAGCGATTTCTTCCAGACAACCTTTGGTTACAACAGACAGTACAATAAGGCGGTCTTATCGCTTGTAGCGATTTCTTCCAGACAACCTTTGGTTAGAGGAAAGAAATATCGTATTCGCAATAGGTATCGTGTTCGTAAAAAGTTATTTTTTCTGGAAATGGGTTAGTACAAAAGATAACAAAATTAAAAAAAAAACATCCTCCTCATATAGCTATGTGAGTAATTCTTCCACATGCGAAATGCGGTCATGCCGCAAACCCCATCTTAGCTTCCGTCCTCATTCCTCAGAATCCTATTCACAATCCTTTACTGTTCAATCCATTCATCTCTGGAACTCCTTACCCCTTCCAATCAGGAAATCACAATGCCTTCCTATATTCAAGTCCCGTGTCAAAACTCACTTCCTATCTCTATAAATAGGTACACTGTTGTTTGCTTGTCTCTTCTTCCTTTTTTATGTGGTCTGCTCTCTGGTCATTTATACCTATCTATAAGAAATATTTTTATTGAATTTTTGTTAAAAATTATCTATGTATATGTATGTATTGTTTATTATTATTTATGTAATGTAATAATATTAATATATAAAATAATGTATATTTCTGCCATTCTCAATTTCATTTGTTAAACTACTTTGCACTGCCTTCCCTTATTACGAATACGATATTTCTTTCCTCTACCCAAAGGTTGTCTGGAAGAAATCGCCACAAGCGATAAGACCGCCTTATTGTAGTGTCTGTTGCTGTTGTATCATGCTTGTATTTTATTTTTGTGCAATAAAGAATATCTATCTATCTATCTATCTTCCACTAGCTCAGCGCTAAAATCTCTTCTGTTATTTTCCGTCACCGTTACATATGAGAGGCACGTGCTCCTCAAACCTGCCCATCAGATAAATACGACAGCTGAACCGCGGCATCAGTCCAAAATATTAACATCTCATCAGAGTAATTGATTACGCTCGCCAGCTGATGACGTCAGAAGGCAATTAGTTGCCGTTTTTATAGCTCTTATATGACTGCTGGTTGCATAAGAAGATTATATTGGTGATTTAATTGAGTTATTATAGCCGTGTGGTCCCCGGCAGAGTAGAATAGGACCACCCTCACTCTTACCGAAGTGTCGTAAAAGGCGACTAAGGTAAAGCTGCTGGCATGATCATCAGCATCCAGAGAAGGAAAACTCTGCATTTATATCAAAACCCTCGCTATCCCGTCTGCCAAGCGTGGTGAGTATGGCAATTACCCCTCATGTGATTGAGGGAGGCCCGTGCCCCAGCAGTGGGGACTTAAATGGGCTGACGATGAATTGAGTTATTATATTATATTAACTTTAAAGTTGCTATTTTTTTATATGAGAGGTGGCAGACGAGCAGACGGTAAGCGATTCCGCCGCCCAAGGACACCCGCAACACCAGTGGAGTCACAAGTGCGCTGCCAACCTTTTACCCTTCCTCCCATTGGGCCTCCGGTAACCTCACTCACACGGCGAAACACAGCGCAGGCGCTGCTTCACGCCGGTCTTCTATGAGGCAGTGGTATCACTCCGGTCGAGTCGGCCCATTCATGCCTAAGCGTGGCTCTCTCACATTTAAAACCTAGGTGCTGGTACCTAGTAGATCTCAGAGACATGTCTTTTTTTGGTTTTGTTGGCTGGATGGTGCATTTGGTAGTAACCTAAAGAATCTGCTTATAAACTCTCCCACTGCAGGGCAAAGGCCTCCATCATAGAAATCAAGTTATCGCTACTATGATGGGATTAGATTTAACCACCACGCTTGCCAAACGCGGTATGGTGATCACAAACCCGAGCTATGTCCGAAAAATTCGAAACATACTTTTCGCTCGACCTGGGAATCGAACCTAGGACCCCGAGATCACGGCCCGGTACTTAAACCACTAGACAAGCGGGGCGTTAGTATTAGTGACCTCCCCCCTTTCCCCTCTGTGACCCTATAGTGACCCTGCGTCTGGGAAATTGGATCAAAATGTGTGGGATTGACATCTGTCAGTTTAGTCCATATTATTAAAATTCAGAACACACATAACATACAGTGCGACCACGATCAGAAGACAATTCAGTGACATTGACAGGAGGGGGGGTTTAAGGGGGGGCGGAATTAGAAAATGCGCGCTATAAACGGAATGCGCCATTTTCGGAAAAAAACGTCACTGAGAGTGAAACAGATAGGCCTCCCCCAATGCTCTCCAGACAGATTGGTCCTGTGCCGACTGCATCCGATGGATTTCCGCGACCTTCACCAGATCGTCGGTCCACTTTGTGGGGAGGCTTACCACTTAGGGTGCTATATATGGGGAAAATGTCAAAACATTAGTGCCGACTTTTGCCTTAAGCCAAATAACCGTGAGGCGACATTACATTTGTGACGTTTTTTTTTTTCAAAAATAAACATGGCGGATTGAATAGTTCTACATTTTATTGACGTGTGACATTTTGTTTCTTTCCTATTTCGTTTCGTTCCATTTCAAGCAATATCGTAGGTAACTGAATAGGTATTTTGTTTGCACCGATCCTATGCAAAATGTGTATGGGAAATCTCTGCTTGCGCCTGTAATTTGTAACTTTTTAAATTATTGTAAGGCTCGGTAAAAGTATCATTTTCTTTCTTAGATCCAAGAAGGTCATCCCAAAAGTTACGCCATTTGGGTATTTCCGTGAAACTCCTCATTAACTGTACAAGTTTGAGATCGTAAAATAAACAATATTTCCACCAAGGGGAGATTCGTCTGCCAGTCATCTGTCAACTATGACGTGCCGTGCCAAGCGAACAGTGTTGCCAACATTACAGACGGCGGGTTCAAATCAAATTAATTAAACATGGCGACGAAACTGTCAAGTGTTGTCTGATACAATTCAAAAATTTTCAATACGTGTTTTATGGCTTTATTATAAAAATAATGGTAAATCAGGCAAGAAGAGACGATGGATGGTGTTTCCGAACAGATACGACCTGTGATCTTCAAGAAAAGAGCTTATTGCTCCCTTAAGAGCCGGCAACGCATCTGTGATGCCACGTGTGTCGCAGATGTCAATAGGCGGCAGTAATTGACTTGCCATCAGGTGAGCCGTCTGCTGATTTGTCTGCCCTAATGTAAAAAAAAGCGGAGATATTAATATAAATCATGTTGTATTTAAAACTGCTTAAATATTGTGTGGCTGAGTGCGTTGTCAGCTTTGGACCTAATAAGCGGTCTCAATTGACAGAATCCGTAGAGCGATATAAAGCTAAACACCGGCTTTTTATTGAGTGACTTTGACTGACTTCGATGATCCACTTTTTCGATTATTTTCACGTGATATGAAAAGCTTTTTTTTTGTGCTAGAGGCGGACAAACGAGCAAGTGAGTCACCTGATGGAAAGTAATCAACGCCGTCCATGAACATCCGCGAAATCAGAGAGATCGCTAATGTATTGCCGGCCTTTTTAAAAAAGAGTACGCTCTTCTCTTGAAGGTCCCTAAGTCGTCGCCGTCCGGAAATACTCCTGCAGCCAAACTTTTCCACAGAACTGAGGTACTTGGAAAAAAGTTCCGCGACTATCTTCCTAAATGAGGATATAGCATAAAAAATAGTAGACATTTCCGAATAAGACAGCATTTCTGCTTTTGTCGACAAACTTGTCACACGTAAATTGCCCTGGATTCAGAGGGCCTAATTTAAAGCACACGTTACGACCGAATCGGAGTTATCCTCTCTTTCACACGCGCTATGTGTCTCTTTTGTTTGGATGCGACAGGTATATTCTCGTTCGTTACGGGACGGCTTTAAATTAAGCCACCTGTATTCGAATAATAATGTTGGCAACACTGCTAGTATCTGCGCGCGCAAGAAAATGATTTATGTCGGCAGTCAGCTGTGCGCCGGCGGACATCTTGTTATTAGCGGACACAAAGCGTTCTTCAAAACGTCGGATGAGACAATTAGCGTTTGGCAACTGTGGACGCAAGATTTGTAGCATTGTCCTTGAGTTTGGAGCAGAAAAGAAAATATTTAAGGTTTAGGTCTAACCAAAAACCGCCCTAAAAACTACTGAAAACTCACTGTAGAAATTATCATTACAGCCCTGGTATGGTTCGTATAGGCCTCCTCCAAAGCAATCCAGGATACTCTATCCCTCACCACTTGCATCCAATTTGGACTACCATGACTCCGGAAGTCGTGGTCCCATCTCTTTGCTTCCACTCTAGTGTTCTTCTTTTTTTCCCAGGGGAAACCATCATAGCCTTCATCTTGTCACATGTAGGAAACAAGTTAGTGTGTGGGATGTCAGAAAGTGACAACTAAAATTTGTAGGCAACAAAAAAGCATGCTGAAAAATTCTCATATGTCAGATTGTCTGTTCAATTTAAAACTTTTAGCGACCACTTGTCGAGAAAAACTTGTTAATTCTGCTTTATTAAATAAACAATGCCGTGACAATTTGACATAAAGCATTGTTCGACATTCATAAAATTGACATTGTCGTTCGTGTGAGCGACTTTGTCAATTTTACTGTAAATTTTGATAAAAACAAAACTCAATATTTTTATTATGAGTTACGTTTTAAAACATCAAAATAAAGTTTTCATACGTCGATTTTGGACGTACTTACAAGTAAGTGACCTTGGCAGAGCCACGCTTCGGCATGAATGGGAAGTTTCGACCGGAGTGATACCACTGTCTCACAGAAAATTGGCGCGATTCAGCACTGTGCTGTGCTGTGTTTCGCTGCGTGAGTGCGGGGGAAAGGGGGGTTTAAAGGTTGGCAGCGCACTTGTGACTCCACTGGTGTCACGGGTGTCCATGAGCAGCGGCATCGTTTACCATCAGGTAAGCCATTTGCTCGTCTGTTACCTATCACATAAAAAAAAGAAAAGACAACTATTTTGTAGTAAATTTTTGTTCCATTCTCAAATTTTCAGCTTTATCATAAATTGTGATCCTCCGGTAGTGAATTGCGTCGGCGCAGACGCTTCCACGGCCGCCATGTGAATGTCACTGTCACGCGAGCATCGACCCCGCAACAATTACACCTATAACACGAGGACGAGTCGTTTGTGATGATAATACCATGCGACTGGCGTTCACGCCGTATGTAGGCGTGGATGAAAATACAAAACTACAAAAATGCAAAAGTACAAAAATACAGAAATACATAAATACAGAAATACAGGAATACAGGAATACAGGAATACAGAAATACAGAAATACAGAAATACAGAAATACAGAAATACAGAAATACAGAAATACAAAAATATAAAATTACAATAAACTGAATCATGATTCGACATTTCAGATTTATGGGGAATGGGGGATCGATTTATGGGGAAATTCAGTAGATGCTAATAGGGCTTTTTTAATACAGAAAAAGTGTGTCCGAGCTATGTGTAGTGCGGGGCCATTGGATTCCTGTCGACCACTGTTTAAAAAATTGAATTTGCTAACGTTGCCTTGCATGTACATTTATGAAATCTGTGTGTTCACGAAAACTAACTTACAAAATTTTCAAAAGAAGAATGAGACTTGTAAATTTGCGACTAGATATCCAAATCGATTGGTAATACCAAAGTCGTTTACAACTCTCTTTCAAAAAAATGTTTTCTACATGTGCGTTAGAATCTTCAACAAATTGCCGGACATACTTAAAGATTTCCCTATAAATAAATTCAAATTTATTCTATATAAGTTATTATGTGATAAATGTTTTTACAGTATTGATGAATTTATGAATTACAAATTTAATTAATTGTTATGTATTTTTATGCTCAAAGTCTAATTTAATTTATTTTATATGTTTAATAATAATACATTAATAGCCTCTCTCAAATTGAATATTGTGTGCCAAATGTTTTGGTTAAATGTGCGTAATTGTACTGTGTTCCATCTTTTGTAACCACATTTATAGCAATAAAGTTATTCTATTCTATTCAGAAACTATCCGAAACGTGCAGGTTTCCTCGCGATGTATACCTTGCGATCGCTGACGTCGTTCAAATTTAAAAATAGATACAAAATCTTGACTTTGCGGTCGGGTCGATATATGTCTGATTTTACTCCACTGCCTATGAAATCTAGCCTTCTAAAATTACCCGTGTTCGACATGGCAGTGCTTAATGTGACGTTGTCTAGTAAACACCGGCCTCAGGTCAACGCCCTCTCAATAGCCTCGGACAAAGGCTGCGGAAAAATGGCCGCTGATAGCCCGTGACGAGGGAGGGTCTACGTAGTTTCGGATATATATTTATTTATTGGTCTACCAACAATTGCACACTAATACATTAATATCATTATGATACGATCACGCAGGGAGACTCCGAGCATAGCCCTCTCCATTGCTCTCTGGGTGACTATATTTTAAACATTTCCACAGCACAAACTCTTCTCCAAGTATTTGTTACAAAAAGACAAAACCCAAACAGCTGTGATGTCACATTTGCAATTCCTATAAAGTTCAAAAGATCGAAATTTTGTTTTTTTTCTGTCGATTACTTATATTTACTACCTCATTTAAGTAATCGACTGCGTTTTACACAACAGGAAGAATACATTTTAATATTATGGTAATGATCATGTTTGATATAACATCGATAAGTTTGACAAAGTGAATCGATAGAATTGAAACTAATATTTTGCAATTCAGTATGTAGCTGTTCAAATTATAGGTGACCTATGAAATTGTCGTTTTTTTTTCTAGATACAATATGTTAACTCCTTTACCATAGTATGGTGAATTTTTAATTAAAATTACTATACTTTTACTCTGATGTAAGACTGTATTTTAGGGTTAAAATTAAATAGAGATCAGGTATTATTGTATTTGTGATGCAAAAAAAAAAACAATCCGATCCCCGCACAGTACAAACATTCACGCCAAAAGCGGCGGAAATCAAATTTTCAAAAATTTTCGTTCAAAAACGGACCCAACATTTGTGCCTGGCTATTTAGTAAATAGTATAAGTGTTTGCCGACAGGTTGTAACCCCAAAATTGTTTAAAATAGATCCGGTTGATTAGCTAAAATTTAAATCGATTGCCGTCGCTAGTGTGCCCTACCCGTCACCTTAACCATTTCAACATTGCAAACAAACCCGCGTGAAACTACTAGTTTACGAAAAAACGAGCAAAAAGGCCACTTTGTGCCCATGTCCTTGCAACGTAAGTACCAGGGCTGCATAGCTTGTGAGAGTCGTCCACAGTCAGGCCAGTAGCAGTGAGGGTGAATGTACCACGGTCATTTCATTTAGTCTCTTCAGTGATTAGGTATATCGATTAATCTGCAATTATTTCTAGATATAATCGTCATTAATTAATTAATTTATTTCTAGCAAACTCTACAGCATTCAAAGTTCATACGAAATACTTTGAAATTAAATTCTTACTTAGTCAATGAGGGTTTTCGAGTGTGAAAAATCCGCTAGATGGCGTACTGTTGGACTGAGGTCCAACATCAACCGCATTGGTTGTTTAGTTTGTCAAATTGACATTTTGACAGATCACGTTTAAAAATAACCAATCACATTGTATATGGACCTCACTCCTACTGTACTCCATCTAGCGGATTTTTCACACGCGAAAACCCTCAATTTGTCACATTAAAATTAATTTTAGAGGACTCAAACATGGGCTATTTAGCAGAATAAGTGATTTAACAGAAGAAAAAAAAAACACAAATGTGGCCGGAAATCGGGATGCGGCGTGCATTAGGGGAGACCTATGTCCAGCCGTGGACGAGTGTGGGTTGCTGATGATGATGATGATGACTAAATTGAGGCAGTTTCCGTATAATGTATGAGATGAACTGAGATCGTGTAAGAAAAAAAATGATATTATGCCTCCTTATACATCTTCTGTATGAATAACGGTTATGTCTAAAAATTATTGCAGATTAATCGATTAATAATCGATACTATCGGCTTGATTCCAGTATCGATTTAAGCGATAGTATCGTAACTTTAAACGATTACAATCGATTATATAGATTAAAAATGAAAATCGATTAATCTGTAGTATCGATAGTTAGATTCGATCGATTATCAGATTATTGGGCCCCATTTGCATTATTGATTAATAATCGTCGTACAATCGTTTATCCGGCAACACTACAAGGAGTATTTCCCGATGGCTACCAAGAAAAGGCCGGAAACACATTAGCGATCTCTCTGATTTCGCGGATGTTCATGGGCGGCGTTGGTTACTTTCCACCAGGTGACTCGCTTGCTCGTTTGTCCGTGTGTAGCATAAAAAAACCTATAAACTTCTCCCGGATTGGACTCTCATTCGGCAAAGGAAGAAGCATCTTCATGCCAGTTTTCTATGATACATAGCAAACAAACAGACGAGCAAAAAAGACAAAGAGACAAAGAGTCCACTCTGTGCCCATGTCCTTGCAATCTAAGTACTAGGGCTGCATAGCTTGTGAGAGCTTGACGTGTCATCCACAGTGAGGTGATTTGCAGTGAGACTGTTAGATGGATTAAGAGCGATGTTACCTTAAGGTGACACCGCCACGATACTAGAGCCGCCGGATATATTGATTGTGGCGAATGGGATACTTTTTTTAAAGCATTTCAATGAGTACCTACTTTAAGGAAACTATTAACAATTTTTACCTAAGTAATAATAAATAGGCACGAACCTAAAATTACCTACACTTACTTACTCCACTGGCTCAGTGACCCGAAACGAGTCTTGGCCTCCGAAACAAGAGAACGCCACTTTGATCGATCCTGCACTACTTGTCGCCAGTCACCGGCCTGAAGTTCTCGCAGATCATTTTCGACGACGTCTTTCCAGCGATACCTAGGCCGGCCCACCGGGCGTCGGCCCATAGGCTGGCTCCGCAAAATTGTGGGCCCAGTAAAATTACAAGACCATGGCTGGAGGATACGCACAAATGTCGAAATAGTTCGGCGAGACCAAGGCGCATCGTCTTCGCTGGCTTGGTCACCTCGAGAGACTAGACGAGCATCGTCTCGTGAAAATTACCTACAAGTAACAATAATTTTCATAACTGTCTAAAGTGGTAAATTGTATGTCATCATCAACATCATCATTTCAGTCAATAGAAGCCCACTGCTGGAATTAGGCCTCCCCCAATGTTCTCCACACAGATCAGTCCTGTGCTGCCCGCATCCAATGGATTCCCGCAACCTTCACCAGATCGTCATCCACCTTGTCAGGGGGCTGACCCGCCTGCGACTTCCTGTACGTGGCCTCCGCTCGAGGACCTTTCCGCCCCAACGGCCGTCTGTTCTTCTCGCTATGTACCCTGCCCATTGCCACTTAAGACATACAATCCTTTGGGCTAAAGAGACTCCAAGCATAGACCTCTCTTTGGGTGACTTTGAGCCTCCTTAATCAGCACATTGTAAGCGGCCACGTTTCGATTCCGTATGTCATCACCGGCAACACACACGCATTAAAGACTTTTGTCTTGAGACACTGCGGTAGATCTGCCGAAAATATGCTGCGTAGCTTCCCGACCGCTGCTCAGCCGAGTTGGATTCGTCGATCGACCTCTTTCTGGAAAATGAAATTGTATATATGGTAATATAAATCAAGTGGCGGAAAGTAAATAATAAACGGTAGGGTCGGGATATCAAGAATGTAAAATGGCATTGTTAGAACTTTACAGACACCTTCGAACACATTACAGTGCTTTACAAGTTCAAAAGGCACCGCTCAGCAAAAGGTAAGCATTGGATAAGTTTAAGTCTCATAATAAAACCTGCCTAATGAAGAAAGGTTACTATAGTGTACAAGACTATTCAAATGATAAGGATTCTTGGTCATGCTAATTGATTAATCTTTTGAGTTGTTATTCATAGTAGTCTATTAACCTTCATAATTGTATTTTTTCTCTTCTCAATTGAAACTCTGTAACATCATCAATATTTGAAAAGAGTAACTACTGAGTTTCTTGCTGGTGTCTTCTCAGTAGAAATCGACATTCCCGAACCAGCGGTAGATAATATACTATTTTGACATTCATAAGTGTTCTGTGTGGATCTAAATTGAATAACGAATTTTTTATCTTTATCTTATCTTATCAAAACAAAAGCTCTAAAAATTAGGGTAAGTACATTTTAGTTTCAAGATTGGTCAACAGATGGCACTGTGCTAAAATGAATCGCACAAGCGTTTCGTTTTTTCTCACACACATATACCCTGTGAATGACACTTTGATTTATGGTTTATTTTATAATTCAAAGCTTTTATTCCTGAAACCTTCTTTTCTTGCTATACGGTTTTGTACAGTCCACAGCGTTGTAGAAAGTCTGTCCATTGCCTCATAAAGTTACCTCACTGTCTGCCCCCGCGCTGCGCGGGCGCCTCTCGGCAATGAACCCGGCCGGGCGTCGACCCCGCGACCGGTTCCGCGCTACACGCACTCGTCCTTCGCGGCCGATCATCTCGGTACCACACTGATTTAATACAGAAAAATATTACAAGTTGTCTGTCTGAGACGAAGAAGAACTTAATTGGTATTGGTAATTATTTATTTCAAGTCAATAACTCTTTAGCCCGGTTCATCTAGTGGTTTAAGTACCGGGCCGTGATCTCGGGGTCCTGGGTTCGATTCTCGGGCCAAACGAAAAATGTTTTGCTCGGGTTTGTGATCACCAATCCGTAATAAGCAAGCGTGGTTATGAAGCCTAACCCCATCGTAGTAGCGATGACTTGATTTCTATGATGCAGCCTTTGCTCTGCTTTGGGACAGTTTATTGGCTGATACTTTACTGTAAATTTTTTTACACTACTACGGCAAAATCAAAAAAGAAGGGTTATGATTTTAGCAGTCTATGTATGTAAGTATGTATGTAAATATGTTTGTAATTTGTTCCAATATTTTGCCTAAACTACCCAACCAATTTTTATGAATGAGGTATCAATCGATTTCTTATTACTGTCCAGTTGATCTAGGCTTACATTTTATTTAAAAATAATATCCTGATCATGGTACCAATCCGGGACTATCTACTTTCCAACTAAAAAAGAATCATCTAAATCGGTTAATAAATGGCAAAGTAATCGGCGAACAAACATAAAAATTTATATATATGAATACATGTCGAAGTGAGAACCTCCTTTTTTTTAAAAGTCGGGTAAAAACAAAGTTTTATTGGTTTTATCTTTCTTAATTAATCAACTGTATGTGTCCTGTAGTTGACTACAATACTTTGTAATATTAAATTTTTTTTATGAAGTCGGTTAAAAAAATAATATTTTATTGATGCATCGCCGCAACGCACGCTTGCCTGCATTTTCCCAAGTACTGCATCGCATCTAAAATCTTTGGGTTTTTTGAGGTCAATGCCACTGATTCCGCAGTGTGCATCAAAATTGCAAGGCTGTCGTTGCAACATTTTACTTACTTACTTGACAAAAACAAAGTGACTCATGTATTAACCAGGGTCATCTCACTAAGTACATGATTCCTTAGTATGGGAAAAATATTTCATCGTCTTTCGTTAGATGGAGCTTTTAAAAAGCAGATGGAGCTTTAAGGTGACGGGTAGGGCACACTATCGATGCCAATCGATTTTAATTTTTAGCTACTAAACCGGATCAATTTTAAACGATTCTGGGGCTACAGCATCTTGGCAAACACTAATACTTTTTATTAAATAATGCACAAATGATGGGTCCAACGCGTATGCGAAAAATGGATTACCTACCGCCAAAAGCGGCCACTTTTAGCGTGAATCAATTTTTCGCGTACAAAAACGGACCCAATATTTGTGCATGGTTTTTAATAAATAGTATAAGTGTTTGCCGAGAGGTTGTGACCCCGAAATTGTTTAAAATAGATCCGGTTTAGTAGCTAAAAGTTAAAATCGTTTGGTATCGCTAGTGTGCCCTAACCGTCGCCATAACAAAAATTAACTTGTCGCCGATGATATACATGTATCTCTGCTGTTTATTAAATTACAAAAAAGTGGTAAGTGAGTAAATGTTTCACTTTGCCGTCAGGTTAACAACATTATAGGTTTGTTAGTAAGTAGGTAATTTATTCGTAATTGGCATGTAATTTGTTAATTTAGCGTTAGACTTGCGAAAATCAGTTCACTGAATTGAAATGAGTGATCAGTTCTTTTGAGTTTAAAGAAATAGTTCACTCAACTCAACTATTACTATAGGTACATTTTTTGTCATTGTCGCCTGAATTTCAAAATATATTTTCTCTCATATTTATGTTTCAAACAGTGAGTTACTAAGTTCTAGTAACGTCAGCGTCATCGTCAGCCCATTTAAGTCCCCACTGCACGGGCCTCCCTCAATCACATGAGGGGAAATTGCCATACTCACCACGCTTAGCAGACGGGTTGGCGAGGGTTTTGATATACCTAAATGCAGAGTTTTCCTTCTCTGGGTGCTGATGATCATGCCAGCAGCTTTACCTTAGTCGCCTTTTACGACACCTCGGTAAGAGTGAGGGTGGCCTATTCTACTCTGCCGTCTGCTCGTCTGCCATCTATCACATGAAATACCCTGAACTGTTCGTTGGAAACCAACGCAGCTCTTTAGCATGATTGCGCCGCGGAGCGGAACGCAACCGGTCGCGGGTTCGACTCCTGCACGCGATGCTTGACATATTGCTATTGGCAACTATTTGTCTTTTGTGGCATAATGTTGCTGGTACAAGACTAACACGCAGCTGTTTCTGTCTTAAGGTTATGGGTAGGGCACACTAGCGACGCCAATCGATTTTAATTTTTAGCTACTGAACCGGATCTATTTTAAACAATTTCGGGGTTATTTGACGACCCGATTGGAACGCGGGTTCGATCCCCGCACAGTACAAACATTTGTGTGCATGAACATGTTTGCTTGTATTGGTCTGGGTGTATGCTATGTATTATAAGTATGTACATATTTAGAAAAGAAAAGTATTATATGTATATATATATATATTTGTAATTCCACTGTTGATTCTGATATCCGTAACACAGGTGCTTGAGCTACCTATCTCGGAGTCAGATCAATGTATGTGATGTTGTGAAATATTTATTTATTTGATAACCATGCACAAATGCGGACCCAATATTTGTACACGAAAAATTGATTCACGCTAAAAGTGGCCACTTTTGGCGGTAATCAATTTTTGATTGTTGTAACCCCGAAATTGTTTAAAATTGATCCGGTTTAGTAGCTAACAATTAAAAACGAATGGTGTCGCTAGTTAGGCTACCCGTCGCCTTAACTGTGTTTTTTTTCATAGTTTAAGACAATCATGCTCGCTTTAAGTGTAAGTAAGCTTAGTGGAAGATTGTACACATTCTTTTTTTTTTATGCTAGGCGGACTATCGAGCAAGCGAGTCACCTGTTGGAAATTAATCAACATCCGCGAAATTAGACAGATCGCTAATGTGTTGTCGGCCTTTTTAAAAAAGAGTACGCTCTACTCTTGAAGGTCCCTAAGTCGTAGCCGTCGGGAAATACTCCCGCAGCCAAACCGTTCCACAGAACTGAGGTACGAGGTAGAAAGTTCCGCGAGAAACGCACAGTATTAGACCGCCATCTATCGTATTTCTACGTAATGGATTTATTTATTTTATTTTACTTAAGTACAAAATCAGTTCCCGCTTTCAATAGGCACCCCTTTCAAGTAATAATAATTTATTATTTTGCCATGCTATGGGGGCGGCCATCTTGGATTTGAAAATTTTCATAGTGTATTGTATTCTACTACTCAAACCCTTTTATTTGATACTTTTATCGAGGGAGGTTGTCAAACAATATGTTAATCCGAAATTTCGTGGCGGCAGCCATCTTGGATAAATTGCCATCTATTCAGCTTTACCGATTAATTCAGCTTTCAAACGAAAAATCGGTTCATCCGTTCGGAAGCTACATTGTCAAAGACAAACACACACACAGACACGTCAGACTTAGGTATTATAATACCCTGTCAGTTTTCCCGGAGGGGAGACTGACAGGGAGACTTCGAGGGGGGGTTTAAAAATAAATATTGCTAAAATTTACAGCCTCCTTAAATCTGCCGCCTTAGGCTTTAGCCTATTTAGTCTCTCTGTTAAATCTGCTACAGGATGGGCCCGGAACACCCAGGCTCCCCCTAGCTACGCCCATGATGATACGCTGAGATGAGTGAGCCCCACGCCTGCACAGAGCGGAGCGTCATGCGCTTGGTCATTATAGGCCTGGGAAAAGCGTATCTTTCAAAAGATGGAACATTTGCATTTGGATCAGTGCAGAGATGCGGAATAGTGAAACCTTTGGTATGGATCTGCCAAATACCAACTGGCTGCATTGGAATCGATCGAAAACCGAGCTGAAAGGATTGTTGGCGACGCCGAACTTTTTGACCGCAAGTTGTTAAGCCTTGAACACAGGCGTAGGGTAGCGTGTCTTTCGGTCTTTTACAGGTTGCATTTCGGAGAGTGTGCGAAGGAATTACATGATCGAATTCCATCGGCCCCCTTTCATCATCGGGACACAAGACGGAGAAGGGGTTACCATCCTTATGTGGTAGAAATACCGGCAACACGTACCAAACGGTTCAAATGTACATTCATGTTGCGTTTAGCTAAGGAATGGAACTCTCTGCCGGAAGATGTGTTCCCTAAACGCTATGATCTGAACTTATTCCAGAAAAAAGAGTGAATAGGCTGTTACTAGACAGGCATGATCCATCCTCGGCCACATCCTCACTTAACATCAGGTGAGATTGTGTGCCAAATGTCTGGCTATTCTAATAAAAAAAAACCGCTTCATTTGGAACATAGACTCTTCCGCTTATTCGGCTCACTCGGATCATTCAGCTGATTCGGCTCACCCTAATCATTGCTCGATTTACCACGAGATCCATTTGAGTCGAATGATACATTCGGAGCGAATATTAGAGGTTCGGACCAGTGTATCATTTGGCTGAGTCGGATCACTGAGTCGTTTCAGTAAAGATTTACACACGTCTAGTGGGCAATAGAAAGTGCACGTAATATCGCTTAATCTTTGTTGTAGATTTAATCTTATAGCTGACACGGACGTCCTAGTCACGCTGTGCGGTTGTATCTGATGAAATCTCGCATTCTTGAAGTATTTTCAAATCTTCTCTACAGTAGACTGCAGACTGAATCGGTATTTTAACACCTCTAGAGACCTCGCGTTTTCAGGATCGACGGCTGGACCAGCCTCTTTTGTATTGTTTGTGTTAGTGTTGCGAAACTATCGATAGTATCCCTATCGATTCATTATCGCATTCAGACTCGATAGTCTGAATGCTTTTCGAGGTTTAGTTTTGACCAATAGCAATACTATCGATAAAGATAAGAGTCCACACAGAACCCTTATGAATGTCAAAATAGGTACATAATATCTACCGCTGGTTCGGAATGTCGATTTCTACTGAGAAGACACCAGCAAGAAACTCAGTAGTTACTCTTTTCAAATATTGATGATGTTACAGAGTTTCAATTGAGAAGTGAAAAAAAATACAATTATGAAAGTTACTAGACTACTTTGAATAACAACTCAAAAGATTAATCAATTAACATGACCAAGAATCCTTATCATTTAAATAGTCTTGTACACTATAGTAACCTTTCTTCATTAGGCAGGTTTTAATAGCATTATTTGTTGCCAATCACCGGTCTGAAGCTCTCGCAGATCATTTTCGACGATGTCTTTTCATTCATTTATTCATTCTACTTATTACGAATTTACTCAAAAGTTTTTTATTCAAATAAATTGAGACTAATTTAATTTTTAAATGATGTAGATCCCGAATGAAATTTAATTATTTTTGTAATCCAATATTTTCATTCCTAGACAGAATTCAAAGAAATGGAATAATGAAACCCCTCGCCAACCTCGTACCAATTCAATTAAGGACTATTATTTGAGTTTTTCTCTTTTTTTTTTACACATTATTTACTGGTAGCCCACCCTCACTTCGTTACGAAACCAACAGATTAAAGTGCTCAAGTGTGTGCGCAAATATAGATGCACTATATGCAGGGGACAGAGGGTTTAAAGGTGGGAAGCGAACTTTTCTTCATTCCACTTGTCGCGGGTGTCTTCGGGCGGCTGCAATCGCTTACCATCAGGCGATCCGTCTGAACGTCTGTCACCTATCACATAAAAAAAACAGTCTTTGATGTTCTAATGATTTGTCAATAAAGTTATATTTAGTTTTCAACGTACAGATGTCGGTCTGTTACCCATGTTGTGGGAGTAGTGTTAAAACATAAAATCCAAATCTTTGTGACGGCGGCCATCTTGGATTTTTATCCAACATAGCTAAGTAAACTCCCTCCTTATTCATCTTTCAAACAAAAAAAAACAAAATCAAAATCGGTTCATTTGTTCGGGAGCTACGATGCCATAGACAGACACACAGATATACACACACACACACACATACACACAGACACGTCAAACTTATAACACCCCGTCGTTTTTGCGTCGGGGGTTAAAAAATGTTATTATTCTGTGAAATAACGTTTATTTTATTTTAAAAATATTTAGATAGATAGATAGATACACTTTATTGCACAAAATTTACAGATCTTAGCCTAAGTTATTATACTAAAACAATGTGTATTTATGCGTGATAAGAATGATAAATTCGATTTTTCTGATCGCTCGCAAGTAAAAACTGCACAACAACCATTTGACAAGTTCCGCTCAGCGACAGATACGAATTCGAAATGGCGATTTTGTAAAAATACCCGAACGTTGAATCACGGTGGTCGTGTACTTTGGCAGAGGGGAAATCGTCCACATGCCACGTCCCGTGTTAAATTGTCTAAGGGTAGGTATCTAAATGAAAGGCGGAAAATAGTTCTTGTTTTCTCCCAATAAAATTAATTAATGGATCTTCCCCATGTAGGTATTAATAGTACCCAATTTAGGCCCTCTCCTCAGGGTCAGCCTGCCCCTGACACTGGGTCACAGGGCAATTGATTGGACGGGGACATTATTGGCAATGTACCCGATATGTTACAAGAAGATAAATGGATACATTGGGGTTCTATTGCTTTGGCAATTTTATAAAATGAAGGCTGATACACTGGCCTGATGGCGCATTTGGTATTAACCCTCGTACGCAGGTTTTGGGTTCGATCCCCACCCTGGACAAACATTTCTGTGATAAACACTTGTGATTGTTCAGACGCTGGCTCTTTTATTCCTAAACGTGGTTTAAAAAAAGAAGTGGGATTAATACTGGGAATAACTGAGGACTAAAATTAACGTTACTTAGAGTATCAACTATAACTTGACAACCCGTTTGGAACAGTGGTAGTGAACGCTGCCTCTGGTGCAAGGGTTGCGGGTTCGATCCCCGCACAGTACAAACATTTGTGTGCATGACCATATCTGTTTGTATTGGTCTGGGCGTTATCTATGTATTATGAGTATGTATTTACAAAAGAAAAGTATTATATGTAATATATTTGTAATCCCACTGTTGATTCTGATATCCGTAACACAGGTGCTTGAGCTACCTATCTCGGAGTCAGATCAATGTATGTGATGTTGTGGAATATTTATTTATTTATAATACTCAAGTTAAACCACCCGGACCCCTAGTTTAAAAATGAGTACTAAAATAATAACCTCAAAATATGGATTCTGTAATAATGACAGCTTATCCTTGTGATGTGACAGTTGACGGGTAGGGTACACTAGCGACGCCGATTTTCATTTTTAATCGTTTTTGTTGTACACGAAAAAATGATTCAAGCCAAAAGTGGCCGCTTTTGGCGTGAATTATTTTTTCGCGTACGCGTTGGACCCAACATTTGTGCATGGTTATTTAATAAATAGTATAAGTGTTTGCCGAGAGGTTCTAACCCGAAATTGTTAAAATAGATCCGGTTTAGTAGCTAAAAATTTAAATCGATTGGCGTTGCTAGTGTGCCCTACCTGTCACCTTAATCGGTTGGTTCGTCTGCATTTAGCTATAATATTTAAATTAATAAATTGTAGCGGCTGCACGCGTCCGGTTTCCATCATATATTTTTTATGTATGTATATGCGAGGGTGCGGCGGAGACATAAGTAAGCTTGCATAGGAAAGTTACTCCCTACATTTTCTCATATAAGTATACCATAGTGTACAAGCGGTGGCGGGTATAGGTCGCGCCGCGGCAAACTAAATTAAATTAAATAAATTAATAAATAAATAATTACATAAGTATTTATTAACAAACAATTGAACATACATATAAGTTATTGGCTGCGTCCCCACAAAAGCCAAGCCGGTCCTGTGGGAACAATAAAAAATATTAACAAAGGTACATTTACGGCACTTGGGGAGAAAAAAACAAGAAAATATATCTATTATTTGAACTCAAGGGTAAGGTGTTTACATAATCACGCGGAGAAACAAAACATGTCTAAACAGAAAAATACAAAGAGATTGTCATCACAGAGGGCAAGGTTTAAATATGTGGATTGTATTTTGGGTGTGTTTCCTGTTGAGTGTAAACTTTCACCAATACTACCTATAACCTTTCTCTTCCAGACGCTTCGTTTCCAGCGCTCCTGTTTCCCGCGCTCGTGCAAACTTGAATGAGAATCCATGCCGCGGTGTTCCCCCTTGGAAATTTAAGTATTAATACATAAAATTATAAGTGTTTGCCGAGAGGTTGTAACACGAAATAGTTTAAAATAGATCGGTTAGTAGCTAAAAATTTAAAAATCGATTGGCGCCGCTAGTGTTCCCTAACAGTCGCTTAATGGCGTCGCACTGTAAAAACGGACCGGCGTACGCAAGACGGTCCCGATCGAACCCCGGGTCAGGCCAAAAAATTTGTACCAAGTTTCGCCCCGGTAAGAAATTCTTAGTGTCAGCCCGGAGTCTGGAAGTTGGCGGTCTTGTACCCCCGTGACTCGGAAAGCACGGTTAAGCCATTGGTCCTGCGCCGACCCTCTCCGGTCGTGTCACCATAGTGTCCCATCGGAATATGAGGGCAAGGGAATAGAGAGTGAACTTGTGTTTGCGCACACACTTGAGCACTATAATATATTCTGCGTATGTGGCTAATAAAATTGATGAGATTGGCCGCGTAGCCTTAATTCGGGTTCGGGAGGAATATTATATTTACTTAATAATAAAATTGCAAAATTAAATTGCGTTATATTTTCCGCTCAGCCTACCACAGCGGCCGTGGCCACAAAGTTAGTCAAAGGCGCTTTCTCCAACCTTGGAAACTAGGCTAGCCCAGTTGACCGGGACAGGACGGACAGACCGAAAGGACAGGGAGACCAATAACTTTGTAGTTAGCTTTGAAAGGTAGGAGCTTCGAGTGAGTCAGTTAGCAATTTTTTTTTTTTTAAAGAAAGGTCAATCAGGATGATCTCAAACCGCCCTGATGGTAAGCGCCGGGAAATCCAAATATGCAGCCTGATAGGGCACCAAAACTAAATAACAAAGTACCCTTGTGTCTGCCAATCCCACCCTGATGGCCTGCATGAGATGCCGCTTCACGCCACGCCTTAAAGACACAGGATTATATGAAGGAAGAAACACATGAGCTGACGAGGGCATTCCATGTATCTGATGGCTCGGGGCAAGGAACGAGGAGCCCAAAACCTCTTGGTGCGCGCCGCCCTGGTCTGGGATGGTATGCGGATGGCAACGCTGAACAGCACGTGTGTTCGGAAGTGGACTCAAGGGGATGGATGGGTAAGTTGAAATAAATCATCAGAGCATTCCCATTTATTAGAGGGCGGTTAGAGAACACTTAGACTGGCAATGTCTCTACGTAGCTGAAGAGGTTCTAGGGACTTAGTAATCTCATAATCTCATCAATACGGATAGCACGTCGCTGCAACTTATGAAGCCTGCAGCAAGTATTAGCAGGAACCATCCCAGAGATGCGCGCAATATTCTACACAACGGGCGAACGTGTGCTTTTATATTGAATGGGTTTTCACTTAGACCTAGCTCACCTGATGGAAAATGACAATAAGCGTGTCTAAGATGTGAACGTGCTTACCCGAAGAAGCCTTATTCACTCCGACTTCATCATAATCAGCCATTTAAATCCCCACTGCTGGGGCACGGGCCTCCCTCAATCACTATGAGGGGCAATTCCATACTCACCACGCTTGGCAGACGGGTTGGCGAGGGTTTTGATATCAATGCAGAGTTTTCCTTTTCCTTCTCTGAGTGCTGATGATCATGCCAGGCAGCTTTACCTTAGTCGCCTTTTACGAAACCTCGGTAAGAGTGAGGGTGGCCTATTCTACTCTGCCGGGGGCAACACGGCCACTCTCGATATTAAAGACACCCAAATTGTAGCTCTTGGGAATACAGATAGCCTGGCAAGTTGTTCCATTACTTACAGTTCGTGAATACACAGAGTGAATCATCAGACAGCGATAGAGTGGATTATCTGGGATACGAATGCGCCTTTCCTTACACGAAATAAATTTGATCTCAAACCTTTTTTTTTGGTGCAAAACGAGCAGCTGGATTGCCTCATGGTAAGCGATTTCAGCCGCCCATTAAGACAACCGCGACACAGTGGAGTCACAAGTGAGGTGCGGTTATCAACCTTATATGATTTAGATTCTCTGTCGATCTGATGTCCGTAACACACAATACCATAGTTAATGACTTCATCAATGTACTATATGATATTTTTTTATTTATGAGAAAAGAGAGGCAAACGAGCAAGCGAGTCACCTGATGGTAAGTGATCACCGCCGCCCATGGACATCAGCACACCAGAGGGTAGTGGAGATGCGTTGACGCCTTTTAGAAGGTATAGGCCGTTCTTGAAGCTCGCAAAGTCGTACGGTTCGGATATATCGACACGTGGGGAAGTTGATTCCACAATGTTTTGGGTGAGTCGGCAAAAAAGTTACGTGCTAAAGCGCACGGCGGTGGACCTCCACCCATCCAGTATGGTTACGGCGTGTAGTGCCCGGTGGTGAAATTCAGCAGCGGGTATTAACTCAACTTCTCGGAACAATCACATTAAAGGCGATAAGGACAACATAGAAAGGTGACTTTCTCTACGCGCAGGACCTGAGAGTCAAAGTGATAAATGAAGATTCTCGTAGTCGACTATTCGCGGTGGACGACCGTGAACGCGGTTTGAAATGAGGGAGCGATATTGGGTGATCCGGCCCAGAGATGGAGCAGTACTTCATGTGAGGCCGAATGTGCCTTATAGAGAGGAAGGCGCCGTGGGTTGGCGTAAAAAATACCACCTTCCTCTACCGAAGAACACCCAACCATAAAGATTGAAGGACACGATTTATTTTAACCAAAAACATTAGGCATATAATTTGAACCAGAATCTTAAAATTATGAAATATTTAAACTTAGAGCTAGCAAGACAAACGCCAACTATTTGCTGCTGCCGGGTAGGTGGCGCGATACCGACACGGCGGCCGGAAACGGAAATTTCAGTTCCCCCCACTATTGAGTGGGGCGGCGGATCTCCAGGGATGGGGAAATAGTCGGGAATAAGGTTTCAGCTGCTATTTAACCCGACGCAAAAAACGACCGGCGGGTGTTATAAAGTTTGACCTGTCTGTGTGTGTGGTGTGTGTGGTGTGTGTGCTGTCTTATGGCATCGTAGCTCCCGAACCAATGACCGATTTATTCTGGTTTTTTCTTTTGTTCGAAAGATGAAATAAAGGGGGAGTGCTGTCTTAGCTAGTTCGATAAAAAATCGATCAAGATGGGTCTTTCCTGCACGCTCTGTTTTCGTCACCAAAGATTAGGATTTTTATACTTTGTAACACAGACTCCCACAATATATATCCACTATTAAAATGGGCTTGAGTGAGCAGAATTATTATTGATGTTCAAATTTAAATCCAAGCGATTGGCCGCCATCGAGAGTTTTTTAAAAACTCCACTGGAGTCGCGGGTGTCCTTGGGCGGCGTCAATCGCTATCCATCAGGTGAACCGTCGGCCGTTGCCACCTATCATATAAAAAAAAAATCACGAAACAACAGTGATTGATGCTCAGTGGATACGAACGTACCTTCCATGAGGCTATCGTGAGTCTCGAACCCGAGCAGGAATAATCTGGCTTTTATTAAATGAAGAATGAATGAAATGAAAACTTTCATTTGGCACAATACAAAACAAGGAAACTAATTAGAAACATAACATAGGAGATAAATCATACGAAAACTAGGCAAAACCATTTATCCTCTGTATGCGCCAAAAAGGCGGCCCGTCTCCTCAGCCAATAGTCGGTGCTGATCAAGAGACAACCCCGACGCTGGTTTTCAGCGAACTACCATAACATTATTTGCGCATATGTTCCATATCTATGCAACAGTCGCATGCATAAAAATTGAATTGACATAGCAAAGAAGAACTAAATAATTGAACAGACGCGCAATATTGGGGCGGCAGGCAGATTATACAAAATCCCTTTGAGAGTAGATAAATCAAAGACGAAACCCAAACAAAAGCATACAAAAGAAAAGTGTAAATTATAAAAAAAAAAAGAAGAAGAAAAACCCCATCAACATTAATTAACTTAAACTACAGACCGACAAGATAGAAGGCAACGTTCAGTGACATTAACAGTGATTTTTAAATTTATGGGCGTATTATCTACATTAGCTCGGCAGTCAGGGAAAAGTATCGTGAGGAAACAGGCACGTATCGGAAAGTTTCTGAAACATGTTTAAACAGTTGGTCGGTTCCGGACTCCGTAAATCCGGACGGTCAAAGCGTGTCCGGGGCTCCATGCGACGCTTTGGACGCAACGGGAAATATGAGATAAGGAGGATAATTCACGAAATACAGAGGAATGTCCGACAACCGATATTTCGGTCATGGTGGCCCAATATGAACGATCAGCCATCCAACGAGGATATATTATAGTTTTTTGTTTGGGCCTTCCCCCCCAAAGTGTGTGCGCAAACACAAGTGCAGTCTCTATTCCTTACCCACGTACTCCGATGTGGCCAATCTCAACGAATCATCCAGGTACGCAGGACATAATAGGCACAAGTAGTTGCGCAGACACGAGTGCACTATCTATTCACCTACATCTTATTTCGATGGGGACACTAGCGTGACACGACCGAAGAGGATTAGGCGCCCAGCAGGGACCAACGGCTTAACGTGCTTTTCCGACGGGGTACAAGACCGCCGTATCCTTATCGGTTGACGGAGGGATTATATTTACTTAATAATAAAATTGCAAAATAAATTGACGTTATATTTTCCGCTCAGCCTGACCACAGCGGCCGTGGCCACAAGTTTAGTCAAAGGGCGGCTTTCATCTCAACCCGTGGAAACTAGCTAGCCCAGTTCCGGCCAGACGGACAGACCGAACGGCAAGGGAGACCAATAACTTTGTAGTTAGCTTGCACGGTAGGAGGCTTCGGTGAGTCAGTTAGCAATTTTTTTTTTTAATAGAAGGTCAATCATCAGGATGATCTCAACCGCCTGATGGTTGACGGCGTGAATCAATATGAGCCTATCGGCACAAAAAACTAACAAAGTACCCATTGTGAGGTCTGCCATCCTCACCCTGATGGCCTGCTGAGATGCGCTTCACGCCCCGCCTTAAGACCCCGGATTATATGAGGAGAAACACATGACCTGAGAGGGCATTCATGTCTTGATGGCTGGGCAGGAACGAGAGCCAAACCTCTTGGTGCGCCCGCCCATGGTCTGGATGGTATGCGGATGGCAACGCTGACCACACGTGTGTTCGTAAAGTGGAAAGGGGAATGATGGGCTAAGTTGAAATAACCTCATTCAGAGCATTCCCCGATTTATAGAGGCGGTAGATAACACTTAGACTGGCAGTGTCTCTACGTAGCTGAAGAGGTTCTAGGACTTTAGTCATCTCATAATCTCAAACAATACGGATAGCACATCGCTGCAACTTATTGATATCCTGCAGCAAGTACTTAGCAGAACCATCCCAGAGATGCGAGCATATTCTACACACGGCCGAACCGTGTGCTTTTATATTGAATGGTTTTTCAAAAGTGCCTCATCTCACCTGATGAGAAAAATGACAATAGGTCTAATGTAAACGTCTTACCCCGAGAAGCCTATTCACTCTCGACTTCATCATAATCAGCCCATTTAAATCCCCACTGCTGGGCACGGGCCCCCTCCATCACATGAGGGGTACTTGCCATACTCACCACGCTTGGCAGACGGTTGGCGAGGTTTTGATATAAATGCAGAGTTTCCCTTCTCTGAGTGCTGATGATCATGATCCAGCAGCTTTACCTTATTCGCCTTTTACGACAACACCTCGTAAGAGGAGGGTGGGCCTATTCTACTCGTCGGGGGCCACAACGGCCAACTCTCGCTTAAAGACCCCAAATTGTAGCTCTCCTGGGAATACAGAAGCGGCAATTTGTTCCTTTCCTTAGCAGTTCGTGAATACACAGAGTGAATCCAGTAGACAGCGATAGAGTGGCTTAGTGGATACGAATGCGCCTTTCTTACACGAAATTATAACTTTGAATCTTCAAACCTTTTTTTTGGTGGCAAACGAGCAGCTGGATCGCCTCATGGTAAGCGATTTCCGCCGCCCATAGACACCCGCGACACCAGTGGAGTCACAAGTGAGGCTGTGGTATCAACTTATATGATTTAGATTTCTCTGTGATCTGATGTCCGTAACACACAATACATAGTTAATGACTTCATCAATGTACCTTATATGATATTTTTTTTTATTTATGAGAAAGAGGGCAAACGCGCAGCGAGTCACCTGATGGTAAGTGATCACCGACGCCCTGGACACACCACATGCCAGATGGATGAGTGCGTTGCCGGCCTTTAGGAGGGTATAGGCTCGTTTCTTGAAGCTCGCAAAGTCGTAACCGGTTTTCGGATTATCGCTCTGGGAAGTTGATTCCACATGTTAGAAGAGGTGCGTGTCAAAAAATTTACGTGTAAGCGGCACGGCGGTGGACCCCACCCATCCAGATGGGTTACGGCGTGTAGTGCGGTGGTGAAATTCAGCGGTCGGTATTTAACTCAACTTCTTCGGAACACTCACCATGGTAAGGCGATAAAAGACACATAGAAAGGTTGACTTTCTCTCGCGCAGGACCTGAGAGTCAAAGTGATAAATTAGATTCTCGTCGTCGACTATTCGAGTTGGACGACGTTTTGACGCGTTTGAAAGGAGGAGCTGATATTGGGGTTCTTCCGCCCAGAGATTGGAGCAGTACTTTTCATGTAGGCCAACTTGTGCCTTATAGAGCTGAAAGGCGGTGGGTTGGCGTAAAAATACCACCTTGCTCTACCGAGAACACCCAACCAACAAATATTGAATGAACGATTCTATTTTTAACCAAAAACATAGCATATAATTTGAACACCAGAATCTTAAAATTATGAAAGAGTTAAACTTAGAGATAGCAAACAACTCCAAACTATTTGCTTTCGCCGGTGGTGGCGCGATACCGCCCCGGCGGGCCCGAAACGGAATTTCGGTTCCCCACTATTTGATTGGGGCGGGATCTCCAGGATAAGAATAGTTCGGATAAGGTTTCCAGTTCTATTTTTACGCCCCGACGCAAAAACGACGGGGTGTTATAAGTTTGACGTGTCTGTGGTGTGTGTGGTGTGTTGTGTTTGTCCTGTCCTATGGCATCGTAGGCTCCCGAACAAAGAAAATGAACCGTTTTGATTTTTGTTTTTTTTTTGTCGAAAAAAAAAAAAGGAAATTTGAATAGAGGGGGAGTGGTCTTTAGCTATTGTTCGATAAAAATCGATCCCAGTGGCCGCCGTCACAAAGATTGGGATTTTATCTTTTACCACACTCCGTCACAATATAGGTATCATATAAAAGAGGCTTGAGTAGCAGAATATATTTATTGAGGTCAAATTTCAAATCCAAGATGGCCGCCATGAGAGTGTTTTTAAACTCCACGGGAGTCGCGGTGTCCTTGGGCGGCGGCAATCAGCTTACCATCAGGTGATCCGTCGGCTCGTCTGCACACCTATCATATAAAAAAAATCACGAAACAACATGATTGATGCTCAGTGATACGACGTACCTTCCATGAGGTATCGTGGTTCGAACCCGAGTCATTAATAATCTGGCTTTTTTAAATAATGAATGAATTAATGAAAACTTCATTTGGCACAATACAAAACAAGGAAACTAATTAGAAACTTAACCTAGTAGATAAATCATTAACGAAAATAGCACATTATCCCTGTATGCGCCAAACAGGCGGCCGCTCATCAATAGTCGGTGCTGATCCAAGAGACAAACCCCGACGCTGGTGTTTCAGCGACTACCATACATTATTGCGCATCTGTTCCATATCTATGCAACAGTCTGCATGCAAAAATTGAGATTGACATAGCAAAGAAGAAATAAATAATTGAACAGACGCGCAATATGGTGGGAAGGCAGATTATACAAAACCCTTTGTGTGTAGATAATCAAAGGACGAAACCCAACCAAATCAATACAAAAGAAAAGTGTAAATAAAAAAAAAAAGAAGAAAGAAAAACCCATCAACATTAATTAAACTTAAACTACAGACGACAATATCCTGAAGGCACGTCAGTGACATTAACAGTGATTTTTTAAATCTAATGTGCGTATTTCTACCATTAGCTCGGCAGTCAGGGAAAATATCGGGAGGAAACCGTGCACGTATCGAAAAGTTTCTGAACATGTTTAAACAGTTGGTCTGGTTCCCGGACTCCGTAAATCCGGAACGTTCGAAGGCGTGCCCTGGGCTCCAATGCGACAGCTTTGGACGCAAACCGGATATAGATAAGGAGATATTCACGCAAACACTGAATGTCCTCCAAACCCGATATTTCGGTCATGGTGGCCAATATTAACGATCAGCCATCAACGCAGGATAATATTAATAGTGCTCAAGTGTTGCCACACAAGTGCATCTCTATTCCCTTACCCACGTACCCGATTGGCCAATCTCAACGATCATCCAGGTACGCATGACAATTATAGTGCACAAGTAGTTGCGCAGACACGAAGTTACTAATCTATTCCCTACCCCTCTTATTTTCGATGGGACACTAGCGTGACACGACTAGAGGGATTAGGCGCAGGACCAACGGCTTAACGTGCTTTCCGACGGGTACAAGACCGCCAACTCCAGACTCCGGGCTGACACTGAGAATTTCACAGAAAAGCTCCGGTACAAAGTTTTGGCCCGACCCGGGATCGAACCCTGGACCCGCAAGCGCAACTCGTCGCTTTAAAGTCCGACCCACTAACCATTGCGCCTACCGAGGCAGTCCACGAAATACAAGTAGACAGCCCTAGAGAAAACGGAGTACCCTTAAGAAGAGGTCCTTGAGTCCTGCGCCTCTTTGCGTCCGGCCACTTAAGTAATGAGGCCATGTTTTTATAGAGAAAACTAGCTTTTTTACGGCAGACGAGAAGCTGATCACGCCTAAGGGATTACCGCGTCCTATGAATAGGTACCGCATGGACAACATTTCAAAATTGCTACGCTCTGAAACAAAAAATACCAATTCTTTATTTACATACTTGTCCGCTGCTCGAATATTATCTTTAATAATTTTTTATATTGCTTATTTACTGAGAAAAAAATTAAAAACTAAAAACGTAGATGACGTCCTCGGACGGCAGAATGGTAATATTTCTTTGCTAGCACATTATAGTTTTAAATTACGAAATGCCAACCCATGACCAGGCACTGTAAAATAAAAAGACAACTTGTCAACGTGACTGAATGAATGTCGTTGACATGTGACACTAGTATATGTTACCTTTGAGACAGTGATTACCTTTTTTTTATTAAAACAATGATAAGTAAAGAATATCGCTGTATTTCAGCCGTCGCGATGAAGTCATTTGAGCGCTTACGTCTATTTAGAATCTAAAGATTTTCAATAAATTATTTTATGCATGGAAAATGGACAAATTTTGAAAAAAGAAAAAATAGGTGTCTGTTATTTATGTCTATTTTCATATAAAAACAAAAACAATATGGACATTTAAAATATGAAATGTTTCCATTGTATCTCCCCTGCTGCTGATGAAGCGGCGCCAATTCATACTCATCATTTTTTTTATGCTCGAGGCGACCAAACGAGCAAGCAAGTCCTTATGGAAAGCAATCAACGGCCGCCCATGAACTTCCGGCGATAATGTTTTCCGGCCTTTTAGAAAAGAGTACCTCTTTCTCTTGAGGCCCTAAGTCGTTTGCATCGTCAGCCACTTTCCCATACAAAAACAAATATGCGAAAAAAAAAAAACCGCCTTCAAAAACACGAACTCAAAAGTGTAAAATAATATTTTTTAATCACTTTATACACTTCAGAGAAATTTACGCCGTGTGTTCCCGGCAGAGTAGAATAGGCCAACCCTCACTCTCACCGAGTGTGTCCGTAAAAGGCGACTAAGGTAAGCTGCTGGCTGATCATCAGCACCCAGAGAAGGAAAATCTGCCTTTATAGCAAACCCTCGCCAACCCTTCTGCCAGCGTGGTGAGTATGGCAATACCCCGTTCATGTTGATTGAGGGAAGGCCCGTGCCCCCAGTGGGGACTTAATGGTTGATGACGAATATTTTATAACACTACACTTGAGAAAGGTGTTACCAAAGTCGGCGAGCAATACTACAACATTCGGTTATTCCAGAGCTTAGGCGCAAGACCTTCGAATATTATTTTACAAGGTTTGTAGTTTGTTGCGTTTTTTTTTTTTCCGCAGAATTTTTTTTAAACTTTTTATGTATTTTTTAGTGTCCATTTTTTGCCTAAAAACTGAACACTAAAATACTTTTTAAAATTGAGATTCTCATTTTTTAAGGCACCCCCCCTCCCCCCTCCCTTCCTCTTCCACCCTGCCAAAATAACTAAAAAAACGAATTGTGATACATTATTGAAAAAGTTATCCTTTAACGTCCTTAACCGTGATGAGGTGACCTTTCCACAGATCAGCAAGAGCCCCGATATTAATACGTCAGTCGTAATACTGGTGCAGTTTTGAAAACAGATACAAATTACGTGCCCATATA
>CM032490.1:988658-1079322 GCA_019059595.1 Marasmia exigua
TCACTTGCCACGTACTAGTGTCACATGCACGCATAACTAGTATCACTCGATCACATAACTATTGTCACTTGATCACATAACTAGTGTCACTTGATTACACAACTAGTGAAACTTAAACCCGTAACTAGTGTCACTTGATCACAGAACTAGCGTCACTTGATCACACTACTAGTGACACTTAAACCCGTAACTAGTGTCACTTGATCACATAATTAGCGTCACTTGGCCACGTACTAGTGTCACATGATCCTGTAACTAGTGTCACTTGACCACATATCTATTGTCACTTTATCACAAACTAGCGTCACTTGATCACATAACTAGTGTCACTTGATCACAGAACTAGCGTCACTTGATCACGTAAATAGTGTCACTTGATCATAAAACTAGCGTCACTTGATCACGTAAATATCACTTGATCACATAACTAGTGTCACTTGATCAGATTTGATCACATAGTTAGAGTTACTTGATTACATAACAATTGTCACCTAATCCCATAACTAGTGTCACTTGATCACATAACTATTGTCACTTGATCACATAACTATTGTCACTTGATCACATAACTATTGTCTCTTTATTACATAACTAGTTGATTCCCGCGATCTTCACCAGATCTTGTGTCACTTGATCACAGAACTAGTGTCATTTGATTACATAACTTGTGTCACTTGAGCCCGTAACTAGTGTCACTTGTTCACATAACTAGTGTCACTTGATCACATTATTAATGTCACTTGATCACATAACTAGTGTCACTTGAGCACATAACTAGTGTCACTTGATCAGATTTGATCACATAGTTAGAGTTACTTGATTACATAACAATTGTCACTTGATCACAGAACTAGCGTCACTTGAGCCTGCAACTAGTGTCATTTGATCACAGAACTAGTGTCACTTGATCATATAACTAGTGTCACTTGATCAGATTTGATCACATAGTTAGAGTTACTTGATTACATAACAATTGTCACTTGATCACAGCACTAGCGTTACTTGTGCCCGTAACTAGTGTCACTTGATCACAGTACTAGTGTCACTTGATCACATAACTAGTATCACTTGATCACATAACTAGTGTCACTTAATCAGATTTGATCACATTGTTAGAGTTACTTGATTACATAACAATTGTCACTTGATCACAGAACTAGCGTCACTTGAGCCCGCAACTAGTGTCATTTGATCACAGTACTAGTGTCACTTGATCACATAACTAGTATGCCTTGATCATATAACTAGTGTCATTTGATCAGATTTGATCACATAGTTAGAGTTACTTGATTACATAACAATTGTCACTTGATCACAGAACTAGCGTCACTTGAGCCCGTATCTAGTGTCACCTTATCCCATAACTAGTGTCATTGATCACATAACTATTGTCACCTGATCACATAACTATTGTCACTTGATCACATAACTAGTGTCACTTGATCACAACACTATCGTCACTTGATCACACAACTAGTGAAACTTAAACCCGTAACTAGTGTCACTTGATCACAGAACTAGCGTCACTTGATCACACTACTAGTGACAGTTAATCCCGTAACTAGTGTCACTTGATCACACAACTAGTGTCACTTGATAACAGATCTAGCGTCACTTGGCCACGTACTAGTGTCACATGATCCTGTAACTAGTGTCACTTGACTTTAATCCCCACCTGTTTCCACGTATGTGTGATAAAGTTGTACGCAATCGTCGCAACAATACAAGGCTTTGTCTGCACCCTGCTAAAACTAAACTGTTGAGAAACAGCATAGTATGTATGGCCCCCATAATTTATAATAAAATTCCAGATGAATATAAAACTCGTAATGCAAAATTGTTCAAGATGAAATTTAAAAGATTTTTAATTGATAAATGTTATTATAATATAAATGACTTTTTAAATGACAAATTCAAATGATGTTAATGTGTGTAATTTATTATTGTATTATTTTATTGTATTATGATTTTTTCGACATATTTAATTATTTTGCAAATATTATGACGATTTTTTTAAAAGACATGTTATAAATATTTCTTGCTCAATTTTTTAATACCTACTTAACTAAACATAATCTGTACACCGTAACGGTACGACATGTTGAAACTAGCTATAATTTACTACCTATATTGTACACATGTTTGAACAAATAAATTATCTTTATCTTTATCTTTATCTTGACCACATATCTATTGTCACTTTATCACAAACTAGCGTCACTTGATCACATAACTAGTGTCACTTGATCAGATTTGGTCACATAGTTAGAGTTACTTGATTACATAACAATTGTCACTTGATCACAGAACTAGCGTCACTTGAGCCCACAACTAGTGTCACTTGATCACAATACTAGTGTCACTTGATCACATAACTAGTTTCACTTGATCACATAAGTAGTATCACTTGATCAGAATTGGTCACATAGTTAGAGTTACTTGATTACATAACAATTGTCACTTGATCACAGAACTAGCGTCACTTGAGCCCGTTACTAGTGTCACTTGATCACAGTACTAGTGACATTTGATCACATAACTAGTATCACTTGATCACATAAATAGTGTCACTTGATCAGATTTGATCACATAGTTAGAGTTACTTGATTACATAACAATTGTCACTTGATCACAGAACTAGCGTCACTTGAGCCCGTAACTAGTGTCACATGATCACAGTACTAGTGTCACTTGATCACATAACTAGTATCACTTGATCACATAACTAGTGTCACTTGATCAGATTTGATCACATAGTTTGAGTTACTTAATTACATAACAATTGTCACCTAATCCCATAACTAGTGTCACTTGATCACATAACTATTGTCACTTGATCACATAACTATTGTCACTTGATCACATAACTATTGTCTCTTTATTACATAACTAGTTGATTCCCGCGATCTTCACCAGATCTTCGGTCCACCTTGTGGGGGGCGCCACGGCTGCGACTTCCTGTACGTGGCCTCCACTCGAGGACCATACCGCCCCAACGGCCGTCTTTTCTCCTCGCTATGTGCCCTGGCCATTGCCACTTGAGGCATGCAATCCTTTGGCATGCAATTTTTAAGATCACGTTACTAAATCGTTATTTGTTCCAATTACTAGTGTCACTGGATGCTATCACTAGTGTCATTTGATTACATGACTAGTGTCACTTAAACCCATAACTAGAATCACAGGAGTTTCATTTAATCCTATAACTAGTGTCACTGGATTCTATCCCCAGTGGTATTTAGTCCCATCATTAGTGTCACTTGATCCCATCACTAGTTACACCTAATCCCACCACTAGCGTGTGTAATTTGATCCCATCGTCAGTGCCACTTGAAACCATCTACCTATAGTGTCATTTAATCCCATTACTAATGTCATTTGTACCCATAACTAGTGTCATTTGATCCCATCACTAGTGTTACCTAACCCACCACTAGTGTGTTATTTGATCCCACCACTAGCGGCACCTCATCCTATTACCAGTGTCTCCTGATTCCCTCACTAGCATCACCTTAACATCAGGTGATCCGTCTGCTCCTCTGTCACCTGTCACATAAAAATCAGAATTCACCATTTTGTCCATTTTTCTTTTCAGACGAAAATCGACAACTGCCTGAAACACTTCCTAGGACTCCAGCCATCAAATGAAACACAAGAACACAAGTCAGACCCAGACACAAAGCCGCATCTCCTAACACCCAGACTCGAGCAATTAGAAACAATGCTAGAGAGCGTAGTCTTCAAGAAAATTCAGACGAGTCCTTCAATACCATGTACATCTGTGTTTGCTTACAAAATGCCAGAATTTTTCAGACATACAAAATGCGATTGTTATGCTTGCGACAACCCTAATGTTTTCATACTGGCTTGTCTTACTTCTGGGCTGGAAGCGTCCACATATTTCAGAGCTAAAGAAATGGATATAGCGAGGAATTATTTTGAAGGAACTTTGAAAAGCTTTGGATATGCTGAAGCTAATATAAAGACGTACTTCAAAAATTGCAGACAGAAATATGAAGGCTTTATAGTGGATGTAGTTGAAATGGCGACCTGGACTGACTTCAAAAGTGTTCAGATTGAAATTTTAATAGAAGCGGCGTTTTTTGAGTTAGCACAAAGTTTGTACGAGAAAGCAGATGATCTAATTGTAAGGATACACGATTTGATGCAAGATATGAAAGACGTGGATCCGTATTTGAAGAATGAGGTCATGAATTTGATGGTGACTTCTGCACATTTGAGAAAGATAGTGAAAAAACCAATTGATGTAGTTTTAGAAGTCGAAATGGAGAATTTGAAAATAAACACAGACGATGAACCGAAAACGCCAGTTGTAAAACCGAAAAATCCGCCTAAAATTACGAAGTTACTTGTCAAAGATGATGAATTACCAAATGTAAAGAGAAAGGTTATAAAATTGAATCTGGATGATGCTCCAGAGGAGCAGGAAATACAGAAACCAACCAGAAAAAGGGCAGTCTTTAAAATACCTGTACCAGTGACTTCTAAACCTGTTATTGAAAATATCACTCCGCGCAATAGAGCCAAACCTGATATATTAGTAACGAAACCATCAGAAGATGTGAAAACGCCTAAAGTTGAGAAAAACGAATTTTTCACACCAATTTCGACTCCTGCAGAACAATTCTTCACGCCAATGACATCTTTGAAAACATACTCGAAAAAATCTTTACGGAATAATATAGTGAAAAATTTAGAAGCGGAATTTTCGACGCCTAAATCTGATAAAGAAAATTCGACTTTAAAGACTGAAACAGATACGTTAGAATTGCCGAAAGCAAGAGCTACCAGGTCGAATGTTGCGGATAAGAAAAATCTCAAAAGAGCGACTAGTCCTGGAAAGCTGGTAAAAGACGTTAAACCAACTCGTTCTAGATTGAGAAATCCTGGGGCTTTCAAAGTACATGAGGATAAAAAATGATACCATATCTCAGCGTGTCCTCAAATCCTAGATCATGGTCCAAGCCTAGTCTAATCTGTCATATATTTATAGGGGTAAATCCAACAGTAAGCGGCAACGCCTATACCTTATCCGAAAACACTAAACGCGTGCGCGATGTAATCGACACCTAGCGCCATCTATTGGCATACATTTCAACTAATGTTCCGAAACAAATTGGAGGCAGGCCGCTATAATTGGGCCAAAATAATAAGCCACATTTGACACTTCAATAAAATTCGAAAACAACCTTGTAACAACGGTCATTGAATTTATCAATCTTTCTATGTTAAAAAAGCACAATTTCTTAGTTTTTCAAAGTTATGTTTGCATTTATTTATTGCAATAAAGACAAAAAAGATAATTTCACGTTTTACTTTCTCTGTTGAACTATTTATAAACTTATTAAAAATTTACTTTTCTAGATAATTGAACGTTGGTACAATGTTGTATCTGTCAATACATTTTCTTTTTAAGCTCTAGGGAGGTACCCCATATAATCGAATGAATACAAAGTTGATTGTGTTGGAATATTCAACTATAAATGAAAAGCTACATTCTGATTAAAATAAAACGTATTATTCTTTGCTTAAAAATATAAATACCTGAATAACTTGGTAAACAGAAAAAACATTATGGCACACAAAATAAAGCGCTGTGATTTCGGAGAAAAAGAAATAAACTGGCCGCGGATTCGATATCTAGGAACGGTACCTACTATCCTCTTTCTTTTCAATAATTTTGATTCATATTTTTCCAAATAAAAGTACAAATAATTTCTTTTCCATTATTATAGTTTTCGATGCATGTTTGTTTGAAGAACTTATCGATTATTCACTTTTATCGAAGTTTTTTAGTAGGTCACCTCTCTATGAAGCTAAAATTGAGAAACATCATCATCATCATCATCAGCCTATCGTAGCCCACTGCTGGACGTAGGCCTCTCCAATTGTTCGCCATTGTGATCTATCCATGGCTTCTCGCATCCAGCTCTTGCCAGCCATCCTGCGCAGATCGTCCCCTAGCCAGAGGGCGCCCTACATTACGTTTGCCAAGACGAGAAACATCAAATGTGGCTTATTACTTTGGCTCGATTAGTCCATGTCCAAGCGTATTTTAGGCTCCAGAGCGATTTGGACGCAACCGGGAATTACACGCTAAGACACGGAGGACCATAACTCAGCGTGTGATTCCCAATGAGGAGTTTTCCAATGACATTCATCATCATCATCAGCAACCCACACTCGTTCACTGCTGGACATAGGTCTCCCCTAATGCACGCCACTGCTCCCGATTTTCGGCCACTCTCATCCGGCCCACACCCGCCAGGCTTCGAATGTCATCATCCCATCTTGTCGCAGGGCGTCCTACACTACGCTTACCGAGTCGCGGTCTCCACACAAGGGCTTTACGGCTCCAACGGCTGTCAGTTCTGCGGCTAATATGACCAGCCTCACTGCCACTTCAGTTTGCTAATTCGGTGGGCTATGTCGGTGACTCTGGTTCTCTGTCGGATTACATTATTTCTGATGCGGTCCTTCAGAGATACTCCAATGACATTAGTCAGTCGGTTTCTTTAAAGTGATAACAGATGGCGCTACCCGTATTTGTATACAAATTACAGCGATTGGTCGCGGCGTTTAAAGTGTTGCTATATTTCATTTTCATTTACCCATGAATGACGGAAAGAGTTTTATTTATAAATATTATTTATTTTAAATTATCAACAACAACAATGAGCTCCTTGTAAAAACTATAATTCGATATAAATATTAAATGATAAACTGCTCATTTTCAAACGGGCAGCAATCAAAAACATCTCCAAACGCCATGACAGACATTTTTTTACAACGAATTTTAAGTCTACTTGAGGTTGGTATAAAGTGTTATTTTCCATGTAACCAACCATAATATGGTTACTTAGAAATATTAGGTAAACGTGAAAAACTTAGCACACAGATTTTTTCCTATAAATCAGGGAGCATAGGATATATCATCCAACACCTGAAATATATAGAGACTGCTTACACCATCTAGCGAGTGACGCCAAAGTTAATAAATACCTACTGGAAAACTGCTCATTGCGTCCAGATGCAAAGCTTCGGAGCACGCGGCGGTGGCGTGCGATTCCCAGAGATATTATCAGAATCTCTGAACGTCACCGGTTACCCTCACGGTGAGATAATGGACAACAATTCATATTTTTAACATGTCCATATTGTTTTTTTATATGAAAATAGACATAAAATGAACAGACCCTTATTTTTTCAAACTTTTTCCATTTTCATACATAAAATAATTATTGAAATTCTTTATATTCTAAATAGACGTAAGCGCCAAATGACGTCGTCGGACGGCTGAATAGAGCGAAACTCCTTTGCTTATCATTGCTTTAATAAAAAAGGTACTACAATCAAAGGTAAAGAAGTGTCAACATTGTTAACGTCATTCATTCATTCAAAGTTGACAAGTTGTCTTCTTGTTTTGACAGTTGCATGTCATGGGTTTGGCGTTTCGTAAATTTAAAACTATAATGTGCTAAGCAAAGAAATATTTTACATTCTGCCGTCCGATGACGTCATCTTACGTTTTTTAGTTTTTAATTTTTTCTCAGTAAATAAGTAATATAAAACATGAATAATATATATTCGAGAAGTGGAAAAGTAAATGAAGAGGTGCATTTTTTGTTTATAGCTCAGTAATTTTCAAATGTTGTCCATTGTAGCAATGTGGGCGTAAATTATGTATCTAGATTTAAATTTAAAAGAAATGGCCAAATGTTTCCAATGATTATAAGCTGGTTTTGTATTTTGTAACTTTTATGTACTGATCAATATAATAAAATATTTTTAGACGTAATAGTCTTCTTATTTTACTTGATACAACCATCTACTTTGTGTTTGATATGACACGGCTGACCTGAGAGGTATGCCAATTTACCGTATTGGTTAACCTATCATCATCATCATCAGCAACCCACACTCGTCCACTGCTGGACATAGGTCTCCCCTAATGCACGCCACTGCTCCCGATTTTCGGCCACTCTCATCCAGCCCACACCAGCCAGCCTTCGAATGTCATCATCCCATCTTGTCGCAGGGCGTCCTACACTACGCTTACCGAGTCGCGGTCTCCACTCAAGGACTTTACGGCTCCAACGGCTGTCAGTTCTGCGGCTAATGTGACCAGCCCACTGCCACTTCAGTTTGCTAATTCGGTGGGCTATGTCGGTGACTCTGGTTCTCTGTCGGATTACATCATTTCTGATGCGGTCCTTCATAGATATTCCGAGCATAGCCCTTTCCATTGCTCTTTGAGCGACTTTGAAACGGTGGACTAGTCCAGCCGTGAGTGTCCACTTTCGACTTGTGAGGGATGGGTGACGAGAAGACTTGACGAAGTTTACCAAATGCTGCCCTGCCTAGCTGAATTCTTCTTACCGAGGTGTCGTAAAAGGCGACTAAGGTAAAGCTGCTGGCATGATCATCAGCACCCAGAGAAGGAAAACTCTGCATTTATATCAAAACCCTCGCCAACCCGTCTGCGAAGCGTGATGAGTATGGCAATTACCCCTCATGTGATTGGGGCCCGTGCACCAGCAGTGGGGACTTAAATGGGCTGATGATGATGATGATTACCATCAGGCGGAGTGAGGTCGTCCTGATTGGCCTTTCTAAAAAAAAAAGAAAAAAAGGGACTCTGATCATATCCCTAAACAGGCTCTGGATTGGAATCCCTAAAATCAAACGTGGCCGTCCCAAACGAACTTGGCGACGCACTGTAGCAGACGAGGTGAAGAACATCGGCAAGACTTGGAGTGAGGTCAAACGCGAAGCGCAAGACCGAACGCGATGGAAGACCACTGTGGATGCCCTCTGCCCCAGCTCGGGGACATACAAATACAAATACAAAATACAAATAATCTTTATTTGCATAAAACATGGTACATTATTGGTGTTATTAGTAGTCATTTACGCATGTTTAGTCGATATATCGACAAGCAAATGTGTCCGTCCTAATTTAAATAATGTGTAGAAAAAAAAACATCAAATTCGGAGTCGAAAAAACAAAAAAAAATAGAAATAGGAAATAGGTTTTGACTTATAAAAAAAGGTATATAGGTTTTGACTTAGAAAAAAACTACAATATTTCATTTACACAATACAAATTTCGTTAATGTCAATAGAATATATAAAACAAAAATTATAATAACATTTAATAATAAAAATAGTAGGTATATATAAAAAATGTCAACAATTAATAATATAATATATATACACACATATACACACATAAAGACACAAAATATATATAATGTATTATGACTATTAGCACTATGTTTTCAAATCGCATGCCAGGCCCTCACGATACAGGTTGTCCTAGTGTGAGGACCAAAGGTAATCTAACTGGACATCTTGTAAGCAACAAAATGTTTTGGTGTAAGAATACATTGTCCTTTATAATTATAATCTATCTTGGAATGTAACATCATTTTGTTGGAAATAAATATTTTTTCATTTTTTCATTTTCAATTAAAATTAAAATATACACAGAAAAAACAATAAATGTACAATAAAATTTACATAAAAATAAATGTATCAGATATAATATAGGACAAAGTTACTGTAGAGTAGTGACTTTGCTGTTAGAAGTAACATACCTTGGACATAGTTTTGGTTGCCAGTCAAGTTGACTATGATTTCACCAAGTGGGTAAACATACGATTCTTCACCGCTGTACACCCAGCTCACATGGCGTCGTTTTTCAACCATAAATTTGAATAATGCTCCGTGCAGTTGACAGTGACGTACAACCGCTGAAAACACCAGGGTAGGGAGCCATTCACATTTTCAGGATTTTAAAAAAATACGTAAAGTATCAGCCTGTACCTATACTGTCCCACTGCAGGGCAAAGGCCTCCATAGAAATCAAGTCCTATGATGGCCTTGCCTAATACGGGTTGGTGATCTCGATCCAGAGCTATGTTCGAAAAATTCAAAACGTGCAAATACAAATACAAATTCATTTATTCGTCATCACAGGTGGTACAAAGTTGCCAAAGGTAATGTATGTGGTAACTCCATGATGCGCCTACAATGGCATACGAAATCATTAGATGCCAAAAAAAAAATCTTTGTCATCATACACAATATTATTAGATGAAAATAATAGGCAAATATTTAAAAACATAGGTATTCATTAGTTAATGTTAGTACAAAAACATTACAAATTAGTATGGTAATAGAATTAAATTATTATGGTGATTACATTAAAAAAGAGAGAGAAATAAAGTAATTACAATTCAAATGCAGTATCATCAAAGTATTCGTTAACACTATAATAAAATTTTTCTATAAGAATCCGGAATAGCACATTTCTAAATTTATACAGATTAAATTGTTTAATATATTCAGGGAGTTTATTGTACACTTTCGGAGCCATTTCAGTAACATTTTTCCGCATTAGAGCGGTAGCACAGATATTTTTTTCAATTTTAGTTGGTCTAGGGCGAAGGTTAGGCACTTGATCTTGTTTTTTGAACAGAGTTCCTTAGCTCGATCCGGGGATCGAACCCAAGACCCCTAGATCACGGCCCGGTACTTAAACCACTAGACGGGGCGTTAAGGAGTTATTTTTTATATGATAGGTGGCAGACAAGCAGACGGATCACCTGATGGTAAACGATTGCCGCCGCCCATGGACACCCGCGACACCAGTGGAGTCACAAGTGCGCTGCTGATCTTTAAACCCCCTTTAAACAGATATTTATGTACCCATCATTGGACATCCGCCCAATCATCGTCAGCCCATTTAAGTCCCCACTGCTGGGGCACGGGCCTACCTCAATCACATGAGGGGTCATTGCCATACTCACCACGATTGGCAGACGGGTTGGCGAGGGTTTTGATATAAATGCAGAGGTTTCCTTCCCTGGTTGCTGATGATCATGCCAGCAGATTTACCTTAGTCGCCTTTTACGACACCTCGGTATGAGTGAGGGTGGCCTATTGTACTCTGCCGGGGACCAAACGGCCAATCATGGGGACATTATATCTGTTTAAAAAATCTGAAATTATTTTTCTTAGATTTCTATGGGTCTAATCCAGATATATGATGATTTTTGTCGTATTCTCCAGTACTTCAGGCTCCGAAACGACATATTTTGACTCAAACGGCTATAACACGACTAGAAGAGTATACTCACAACATCTCATACTTTGACCTGATTCCGTACTATATATCTTAAGCACTTGTATTGCATTATATTTTTGAGCTTACTAGGGCTGTGAATGGCCCCTTAGCGCCATGGGAAAATCATAAATAAGCTTTATGGTCCCCGATAATATGGGAGATGTTTTCAATTTGGCGCTCGCTGAAAATTATGGCTTTATTTCATTTTATAATTCAGCCTGTAACTGAATCTACACTTAGCATATAGTTTAATGTAAGTTTTTTTTACGGTTATTCGTTGTAAGATTTGTCGGTTGTCCTCAATAAATAAATAAATAATATTTTTAGTGAAATAACTCTTCAAAAACTCGCTCGGCTTTTGGGATTTCTGCTCTCCAAATATACACTGATATACTCCAAATATATATTGACTTTGATGATGATATATTGACTGATTGAGAAGTCTGATATTTACAATGAAGCGACTGCCGTCTGATCTTCGCAACCCTTTTAATTTGTTATTTATTTTTTAATTTCGCAAGGGGAATGCCGCCGGCTCAAGAGATTACCTTATGCATACCAGGCCACCGGGGGGCTGCCGGGTTATGTAAGGCTCTCCTTTGGAGGGGGCTTCTCCCTAAAGAGAAACCAGGCAACGGCATACCCACTAAACCACCGGCGGTTGTCCCTCATCCCTCATATTGGGGAATATCATGGTGATACAGCCGAAGCCACCCTCCACGATATTACCTAGGCGGATGCCTGCCTGTACCGCGGACTGCTGCACTGTGCTGTGTGAGTGAGGGTACCGGAGGCCCAATCCAGGGTAAAGGGGGGTATCAAGGTTGGCAGCGCACTTGTGGTGCGGGTCTCTATGGACGTCGACAATCGCTTACCATCAGGTGTTCCGTATGCTCGTCCGCCATCTATCACATAAAATAAAACTGAGGGCCTGCAACGAAACGGTATTCCCGACCGTTTTTGTATGCCCGTCCTTTTCACGCGCGCTGTGCGTTTCTTTTGTTAGATGCGACAGATATATTCTCAATCGTTAGGGAACGATTGCATTGTGTGCCCTCTGGCCTTAAATAGAATAAGCTTATTCAATTTCACAGGCAGCCCATAAATCTAAACTTCATTAAGCTCTCGAACCACAGTTACCCAACAACAAATACTATGCAACCTATTACATAATTCAAACCCGTTTCGCGCTTGACCACTCCCAAATTGTTTCAAGTTTGACGCACGGGAATCGAACTTACGATCCCGGGCCCAGTGTAAAATTGGGAACAGTGAAGTAAGGTTGCCATAGCGACGGACGTACGCCTGTCTTCTCGTGGACTCACTAAGAGATAACCGACTCTTAATTTACTTTTGTAGAACTATGCACATAATGTACCTAAGTAATAAACAAACATAAAACCATAAACTATACTCCAAACTGGAATTCAAGACCAAAAAAACTACGACAGATACGTCACTGTCAAATCTATCAAAGTTACTTATGTCATTGTCAAATCAAGTTTTCGGGTTTCGCCAACCTTTTGTTATATGCTTTTCTTAGTATAGGCGGGCACAATTCATGATGAGGATTTTCTCAAAAAATACAAACTTTATTTTCAACTCAACTAACATTGACAAAATTTTATTGTAAAGAAACTTCGAAAAAAGAAAATTGTCGAAGTCAATCAAAGTCTCAGTCACGGTGGCGTTTATTTTAGTGGGTCCACGAGAAAACAGGAGACTACGTATCAATTATTTAATTTTTAATATTCTCCAACCGATTACGGCTACGGCGGCCAATCTCTACGATCAGCCACGTACGCAGGATATATTATATTGCTCAAGTGTGTGCCCAAATACAAGTGCACTCTCTATTCCCTTACCCTTATATTCCGATGGGACACTACTGTGACACGACCGGAGAAGGATCAAGCGCAGGACCAACAGCTTAACGTGCTTTCCGAGGCACGGGGGTACAAGACCACTAACTTTCAGACTCCGGGCTGACACTGAGAATTTTTTAACAGAAAAACTCAGGTACAAATTTTTGGCCCGACCCGGGGATCGAACCCAGGACCAACACAAACAAATTTTTGATCCATATTTTACCACTTTGGAAGTGTCTCTTGCGCAAAGTATTAAGTTTAGAAAAAAAATATATTAAAAAACTCAACATCATTCTAAGGTGACGGTTAGGGCACACTAGCGACGCCAATCGATTTTAATTGTTAGCTACTAAACCGGATCTATTTTAAACAATTTCGGGGTTACAACCTCTAGGCAAACACTTATACTATTTATTAAATAACCATGAACAAATGTTGGGTCCGTTTTGTACGCGAAAAATGGTCCACACTAAAAGTGGCCGCTTTTGGCGGTAATAATTTTTTCTCGTACGCTTTGGACCCAATATTTGTGCACTTATCGCTCCCAGCGATAAGACCGCCTAAATTGTACATTGTATCTCTGTATACCTAGCTTTTAAGTTTTGTATGTTGTGCAATAAAAAGTATCTATCTATCTATCTATCGATTGGCGTCGCTAGTGTGCCCTTAAAGAATTTTTGAATTTAAAGCCGGGAGCGTCTCAACACACTTCAGGTAGTTTAAGGGGCGCACAAAGATAACCCGCTGCCGTCCCCTGAGCTGTGTCGGACTCGGAGAGCGTGGCCCTTCAGTTCTCCGTAGGGTAGGTACACACAGCCGCACACACACGTAGCCGCTGTGTGTGTGGCTGAGTAGACAGGTATTATTTGTGGGAAGGCCGGGCGGGGAGATTGCCCCGATTTTGGGAGAGCGGTAGTTTTATGGGGTTGATGGGGTAAATTAGTTCTATTGCTTTTATTGATATAATGTATTTCTAACACAATGTAAATTGTTTAAGTATATGAATGAATAGGGTTTTTATTATTTTTATTATTTATAGCGGTAGATTACATAATATTTGACGTTCATAAATGTTCTGTATGGACTTAAATTGAATAAAGACATTTTTGATTTTGATTTTTTGATTTTATCGCTTTAAATACTTACTTCGCTAGCTCAGCGATTATAGAGTACATTTATACAGGGTGTATCTATGAACATTTACACCCCTTTAACCACGTGTTCTACTAACCATTAAGAACAAAATTTGTTCTATAACTTATGGAAATTCGCAAGTAAAAAAATTTTAAGTACATTATTTACTTAAGAATAAATTTGCTATACCGAAAAAAATCATGCTATAGCAATAGGTAAGACTAACATAATTTAGTATTAATAATTGAATGAGACATTATTTTAATTTGGTAATTATTAATCTAAATCTAATGTAATGTGACAAATGATTTTTATTTTATCTAATAAAAGGCATGTGAGGTGCAAAATTCACGTTCGCGAAGAGATCCGTTCAGACTAGTTTTGAATAACATACCGAAGTCGGACAAGTACAGGAAGAGTTGTCTTGCTATGTGGGTGCGAATTTTCAATAATATTCCAACTGAATTTAAATCGTTAAACAAATTCATATTCAAAAAGAAACTACACAAATGGCTGACTGAAAAAAAAATCTATAGTATAAAAGAATTCCTTAACAAGTGATATTGACATTTAATAATATAAATATTGACATTTAATTTTTGACATCATGTAATACAAGTTTTAGTTTTCATTCTTCATTCTATTTTGTTATTAGTTTATAATATTTGTATGCTATGTAACTAGCAAGACACGAGATCTAATAATGTAATTTCCACCATGTATATAAACCGTGTTTTATGCAAATAAATATTTCGAATCTTGAATCTTAATTTTATTAGTTTATCTTAATTTATTTATATTGAATGTGAATCGAAAATATAAATGAGTGTAAATTACTTGAAAATACATGAATTACAATTATATATATAAAAAAAAGCGTGCTAGTTATACATTGTTTTAAACTTTCATGGTCACTAGCATTAGAATAGTTGTTACGGGACTTCTACCGTGTAAGTGTTCTACAATGTGGTTAAAGGGATGTTCACATTTACACTCTGTATATAGGGAATCAGCGACCTAAATGGAATCTTGGCCTCCGGAAACACGAAATCGCCACTTCGGTCGATTTTGTTCCACTTTTTTTTATTGCTTATAGTAGGTAGACGAGCTTGCGGCCCATCTGATGGTAAACGGTAACCGCCGCTCATAGACATCAACAATGCCGGAGCACAGTCATGCCGCTGCCTACCGTGAGAGAAGAACTCTTTTCAAACCTCGTTTAAAAAAGGACATGTCATAGCGATCAGGGAACACCGCGGCTGGAAGGCTCATTCCAGAGTTTGCACGAGCGCGGGAAAAAGGAGCGCTAGGAAACGAAGCGTTCTGGAAGGGATTGGTTCCAGGTAGTATTGTGCAGGTAGTACTTCTAGCCATTTATTGACCAGGAGCTCGCGAAGATCAACTCCCTCTGGTATGGCTGATGTCCATGGGCGGCTGGTGATCAACTACCATCAGGTGACTTGCTTGCTCGTTTGCCTCCCTTTGTCATAGAAGAAAAGATCAGTCTCGACGACGTCCTTTCAGCGATACCTAGGTCGGCCTAGTGGTTAGGTAGGTATGTTCTATAATTTCAGCAGAGATAGTTTTCTTGTTTCGTACTTTTTTAGAGCGTGTTTTTTTAGTAGTCAGATTTTAGTTTTTAAACTTAATTTTTATTTAACATATTTTTAGTTATGTAAATAAAATTACATATTTGAAATGAACTAAAAAAGCTCTTTCATTTAATACCCTACACTATACCGTCAAGCAATTTTTTTTAGTTCCTTACTCTAAGTCCCCTAGAGGGTGCTGTAGTCAATTTAACGTGACGTCTATAACCAGAAAACAATCAAGACGCTTCTAACGACACCTCATCTTGTACAAATATGATAACTAGTTTAGAAGTTATGAGGGAATAGATGAACAACCATACATACATACATACAGGTCAAAATCATAACCCTCCTTTTTGCTTCGCCGCAGTCGGGTAAAAATAAAAATCATTAGTCACATTACATTAGATTTCGATTACATTACATTAAAAATTACCAAATTAAAATAATGTCACATCTACAGATTTAATAATCGTAACATCCAATTACACTAAATTATGTTATTCTTACCTATTTACTATAGTCTAAAATTTTTGGGTATAGCAATTTTTTTTGCAATTATAAAGTAAATAATGCACGTAAAAAATTTTCGACAGTCTTCGTGTGGGACTCGAATCCACGATATTTTGCCGGGGGCGACGATAGTTTCATCAATATTTGTATTTCCCTACAAATTGGCTCACGGCGAAGTAAAAAACACTTACAAAATTCGTCGACTTGCCCGGTTAGCAAAAGATCGTGGGATCGAGTCCCACCCGAAGACTGTCGAAAAAAATTTAAGTGCATTATTTACTCTACATATGTCAAATCTACGCTCATGCTACAACTATTATTCCACTAGCTTAGCAACTCTTATCAGTCTCTCGTCCTCCGATACGCACGTGGGTTAAAAAATCGTAGGGTACTTTTCCCCTCAACCCTAGCAACACCGGTCGAAATAGTCGCCCAACCACTCTACGGAACCAGTTCGGTACCCGCGTTGGGCTGCACGCGTCGCGTTGTCTGTGCCTCTTGTGTCCGAAAAAATCGGGATTTAGTGTTATTATTTTTTATTCTCAATTAAAAAGTGCAATTTGGTGTTTTTGTGACATATTATCGTTTTTAAACTGTGTGCTTTGGTTTTTTTCTGGGAGTTTAAGGCAAGTAACATATTTTTTTTGTATTTTTACATATTCTTTTTATTGTTATTCGAATTTTTTGATAACATTTTCGTTGTAAGCTAATTTTTTGAGCTTTTATAAGCGATTTTTAGCTGTTTTAAATGTGTTTGATTGGTTGAAGTGGCCCGTATGTATGGAAGAGCTTTTATTGAAAGCTCTTGTGTTAGGGCTTTCAATCTGCAAGACGTTGGCCGTGTGATTGATTTTTCGATGTTATGATGTCGAGGTATTTCCAGGTGACTGTATGAGTATTGTTAAAAATGTGAGATCTGTAAAATCGTTTGTTTTAAATTCAGAAGCTTTATATTCTTAGGTAAATATTATTATCAGAATACTTAGTTAGATTTAGTGTACAATTTAGGCGGTCTTATTGCTGGAAACAATCTCTAACAGACAATATTCGGGATGGAAACAATATATTTGTTATTTCTTTACATTACTTTGAATGTAGAGATAATTAAATTTTATTTTTAACTTTAATGAATAAAATTAATTTTGTTCGCTTAAAAGTTAAAATGTTACTTTTTGTTCTGTATTTTTTACTTATTATTTAAGTATTTTCTATAAATAGACCAAAAAAATATAAACAGTTTTTAACTCGATTTGTAAATACTTTTTAATTGCTAACTATAAACAAGTTTTATCAAAAATAACGTATTTTTGTTACAGATTACCTAATTAGATCTAATACAAACAAAATATTTTATAATGTTGATAGATAGATAGATAGATACACTTTATTGCACAAAATTTACAGATCTTAGCCTAAGTTATTATACTAAAACTATGTAGGCGGTCTTATCGCTAATAGCGATCTCTTCCAGACAACCTCAGGGTAGATATAAAATCTTAGAGCTTTTTTATGCTAGAGGCGGACAAACGAGCAAGCGAGTCACCTGATGGAAAGTAATCAACGCCGCCCATGAACATCCGCAATCAGAGAGATCGCTAATGTGTTGCCGGCCTTTTTAAAAAAGAGTACGCTCTTCTCTTGAAGGTCCCTAAGTCGTAGCCGTCGGGAAATACTCCCACAGCCAAACCGTTCCACAGAACTGAGGTGCGTGGTAGAAAGATCCGCGAAATTTAAAAGCGAATACCTAAATGTTTTTGTATTTTGTATTCATAAGAGCGAACAAGAGCCCAATTCACGGGCTCGTGACATTTCTTTTCATACGACATATATCACTAAAACATAGTTTTTTATATGATTTTCGGGTGGTATCCGCCATGTTTTCAAATGTCCATTTTCATGCATAAAATAATTATTGAAATTCTTTTTATTCTAAATAGACGTAAGCGCCAAATGATGTCATCGGACGGCTGAATATAGCGATATTCCTTTGCTTATCATTGTTTTAATAAAAAAAAGGTACTACTGTCAAAGGTAAATAATACTAATGTCAACATTGTCAACGTCATTCATACATTCAACGTTGACACTACGTAAATTTAAAACTATAATGTGCTAAGCAAAGAAATATTTTACATTCTGCTGTCCGATGACGTCATCTTACGTTTTTTAGTTTTTAATTTTTTTCTCAGTAAATAAGCAATATAAAAAAATGAATAAATATATATTCGAGCAGCGGAAAAGTAAACAAAGAATTGGTATTTTTTGTTTCAGAGCTTAGCAATTTTGAAATGTTGTCCATTGGGTTCCAGGCATCTTCTAGGCAAACGCGTATCACTCCAGACCTCATCGTCGCTTTCCATAAGGATTGTGTTCAAGCGCTGACCTTTGGATCATAAATAAAAGTTTATAAACTTTTCCTCTTAAAATTCTCCAAATTTCCTTATCAAAATTCCTCAGTAAACATATACCAGCACGTTGGTATATCTACATATCTATCTATCGGCTATAAAAGCCCGTATGTCCGTCTGTTGGTCTTTAGATGTAGATAAAACACGGGTTATAGATCATTTTGAGTAATCTTTATCGATTTACAAACAGGGACACGAAAATGTGGTTGAATATCGATTTGTTTGCTCGGAACTGTAAAAAGTTCAGTGACATTAAAAAAATACGCTGAATGTTTGAATAATGAAACGAAGTTATTTATTTATTGGTATATACAACAGCGTGGCCGTGTGGTCCCCGGCAGAGTAGAATAGGCCACCCTCACTCTTACCGAGGTGTCGTAAAAGGCGACTGAGGTAAAGCTGCTGGCATGATCATCAGCACCCAGAGAAGGAAAAACTCTGCATTTATATCAAAACCCTCGCCAACCCGTCTGCCAAGCGTGGTGAGTATGGCAATTACCCCTCATGTGATTGAGGGAGACCCGTGCCCCAGCAGTGGGGACTTAAATGGGCTGATGATGATGATATACAACAGGTAACAATCGGTAAAATACAGACTTGCTGTCCCAAATCTAAGACTTAATAAAATTGGAAATTCATTTGTAGGATTGAGCATTTAATAAGTTACCTCAAAAAATTATTGATTTACCGGTACATAAGTTTAAGTTGCATGTAAAAAACTGCCTAATGCAGAAAGGCTACTATAAAGTAGATGATTATTTGAATGATAAGGATTCCTGGACATGTTGATCTCTCCGCCTACACTCTAATGTATAATTCACTTCATAATTTTTCTTTGACGATTTATCTAAACGATATTGATTATAAGCATTGTATATTATACTGTCACTGTAATCATAATTTGTAAGTAAGAATAAAAATTGTAGTATAATATGGTACCTTACCAAAAAACAGCAAGAAACCCAGTGGTTTCTTGCTGATTCTTCTCGGTAGAAATTGACATTCCGGATTAGCGGTAGATTATAATATTTGACATTCATAAATGTTCTGTAATTGAATAAAGACATTTTTGATTTTGATTTTGTTTTTAACCCCCGACGCAAAAACGACGGGGTGTTATAAGTTTGACGTGTCTATGTGTGTGTGTGTGTGTGTGTCTGTCTGTCTATGGCATCGTAGCTCCCGAACAAATGAACCGATTTTGATTTTGTTTCTTTTTGTTTGAAAGATGAATAAGGAGGGAGTGTTTTTAGCTATGTTGGAATAAAAATCGATCCAAGATGGCCGCCGTCACAAAGATTTGGATTTTGTGTTTTAACACAACTCCCACAATATGGGTATCATATAAAAGGGTAGCAGAATATATATATTGTGAAAAATTTCAAATCCAAGATGGCCGCCGTCAGAAAATGACGAATAACCTATAATACGAATAACGGTATGGAGTTATTTTTTGGGGCAATTGTTCTGAGAAGGATGTACTGCGTATCTTTAGAGCACAGAAACGCTGCATTAGGTCGATGTTCCGGCTTAAATCTGATGAGTCTTGCAAGCCATTCTTTTTAAAACATGGTATTTTGCCTCTTCCATGTGTATATATCCTTGAGAGAGCGACATTTATAAAAGCGAACCTACACAAATTTCAATTTAGAACTCGGGAAAGGCAAAAGGGCAAGCTATGCTCTGTTTCCAGTAAGACCACCTTATTTGGTAAATCTTTATTTTGCATGGCTCCCCGCATCTTCAACCACATTCCAAAGGTCATCAGGGATGTAAATGACATTTATATATTTAAAAAACGACTGTCTGACTACCTAATTAAAAAATGTTATTATTCTGTTAAAGACTTCTTTTTTGACAAAAATATAATATAATAAGTATGACATAAAATTTTTATTCAATTTAATATTGCATGATTTTATTTAATAATTTAATTGTTTGGTTATGTTAATTTTATTACTAATGTGTTTTAATTTATTATAGAGTTTAAGTCAAAATATTTTGTACGCCTTAAGAGGCAGGTCACAGTAGCTCTTTAAGAATAATCTATGTAACATCTCCTTCACCTGTGTTCCACAATAAAGATTATGATTATGATTATGATTAAGATTAACCTATTTGTTGTTCCAACTGCCTCAATATAGGTATCAAATGAAAGAGCTTTAGTTGTGTCGGGGGTTTTTTAAATTTTCAATTTAATTTTTCACAAGCTAAAAATACAGCGCACGCAACAGAACACAAACAGCTCGGTAAAATAATTGAAAACAAAATCGTCTAGACGCCTAGTCAGATCTTCTTATAAATGCTCAGTCACCGACTTTTTATCTGACCAGCCTTTAACTTAAAAGCTTATATATACTAACTTCGAATAGGGAGCAGTGGAGGCTGTTAGGGGAGGCCTTTGCCCAGCAGTGGGACCATTTGAGCTAGAAAAAAAATACTAATTTCATCACACCTGTAGTATTTATGCCAATTAGACGGAACACAGTGAAACTATTGTACACTTCTGGACACATCTATTGACCCACCTTAGAGTTCGAGCGCTCACAGCTAGGCTTGCCAGACCGCCGGGAAATCCGGGATTGTCCCGGAATCTTGCCTCTTGTCCCGTGTCCAGTAAATAGCGCTAATTGTCCCGGGTTCCGAAAAGTTATTATTTTTTAAACAAAATATACTGACCGCTGTCTGAGTCTTTTATGTTTAAAATTTTTGATGATAGCGTCTTATTATTGTTTTTTTTTTCTTCAGTTTATTATTATTTAATTTGTTATTTAGTTTCCATTGTCTACGAAAATTTAAATTTGCTAATTTAAGCGAAGTACTCAAATCTATAATTACTACCACAGTGCTTCATCTTAGAATTATAATAATATACTATATATACTTCTAATAAAAAAAAGATATTTGAAAATAAATAACTTTTAAATGAATCCTTTGAAAAAAAATATATTTTCGATTATAGCCACGACCAGACATTTTTCTATTGTATTTCTAGAACTGTCCCGGATTTGATAAGTTACTATCTGGCAACAAAAAGTCGCGAAGTTGGTTTTGTATCTCAATGGAGGTGGTGACGATTTTTGAAGTTGGTCGTCACGATGAATCGATCCTGCCTTTCAGTTGTACCCCGAAATCGTGGACTTAATTGGCGACCTACCGTTTTTAACTCGATTTGTAAATACTTTTTAATTGCTAACCTTATTGCTAACTATCATCATCATCATCATCAGCCCATTTAAGTCCCCACTGCTGGGGCACGGGCCTCCCTCAATCACATGAGGGGTAATTGCCATACTCACCACGCTTGGCAGACGGGTTGGCGAGGGTTTTGATATAAATGCAGAGTTTTCCTTCTCTGGGCGCTGATGATCATGCCAGCAGCTTTACCTTAGTCGCCTTTTACGACACCTCGGTAAGAGTGAGGGTGGCCTATTCTACTCTGCCGGGGACCACACGGCCACGGCATTGCTAACTATAAACAAGTTTTATTAAAAATAACGTATTTTGTGACCGTCCACTGTGCCACGACTTGATTTCTATGATGGAGGCCTTTGCCCTGTAATGTGGCAATTTATATATGCTGATACTACAGTGATACGACTTAACAACCTATCAGATATAAATTCCCAGGTTTAAAAGGTTAAGAACCAAAGAAATTATGCAAAAACAAAGTCTTAACAGTAATACTTTCTAGTTAAAAAAACACGAGACCAAAAGAAAGGTGAAACCCTCTAAGCGGCTTACGGCGGCGTTTCTTCGAATTTTTATAATCGCATTACTGCCGACGAGAAACGAACATTGTCGCGGCTGGGGACTCTTGTCCGGTCTGTGATTTACATGAAAAATTGCTGTGGAATTCAGGTTTGATTTTAAGAAATAATTAGGTACTTACTTACATACCTACTACACTGGACTGCCTCTGTAGCGAAGTGGTTCATCATCAAGCGATGTCAAGTCAAATAATTCTTTATTTGCAAAGGCTTGTACACAGCACTTACAACTCGTCATACATTTGAATGACTTAAAACTATGTATAAAGTACTTATGTATAATTTACATGTTAATACATATATATGTTGATACATAAAATATACTAAAGAAATAAATAAACATAATGCGATTCTACCACCGGCTCGGAAAGTAGTTTCTGGTCGAGAAGATCCGGCAAGAAACTCGCCAGTTACTCTTTTTAATCGCTAAACTTTCATACAATGTTGTGTCATCATCATACCAAGCCATACAGTTTAATTGTTACACAAAATAAAATAAAGGAAATAATAATAAAATAAATATTATGAGGTAAACCGAATCAGACCAGTCCCCAAAGGTGGCACCTGTTCACAAGTATGACGTATGTGTCAGCCATCATTTCACTCAACCATATTAGAGGGCCGCTATACCCGCCACATAGCTTAACATTTATATGATAATTTTAATTGTATAACCAACTTTAATGGAACTGTCATTTTTTTTATTTTTTTTTTATTATTTATTTATTTCTATTTTACTTGACATTTATAATCCCCTATGAATTTAATTTGACATTTGTATACTTATTACAATGTATGAATGTCAAATATTGTATTGCTATAATTAACTATTCTATTTTCTATTTTGTATATGACCTGTAGTTTGGTTGAAATAAATGATATTTAATTTAATTTAAATTAATTTAATAGCGCCACCACCTCAGAGACATTTGAGTGAGCATGACTACTTAGGTTCCCCTCATAGGTCACAAAGAGTAGTAGTTACTTAATCCAATACTAATAAACTGAAGGACGAGGTGTACAATAGTGGGTGGTTAGCATCTTGTCAATTATTGAATAATCAGCAACCCACACTCGTCCACGGCTGGACATAGGTCTCCCCTAATGCACGCCTCTGCGTCCGATTTTCGGCCACTCTCATCCAGCCCACACCAGCCAGCCTTCGAATGTCATCATCCCGTCTTGTCGCAGGGCGTCCTACACTACGCTTACCGAGTCGCGGTCTCCACTCAAGGACTTTACGGCTCCAACGGCTGTCAGTTCTGCGGCTAATATGACCAGCGCACTGCCACTTCAGTTTGCTAATTCGGTGGGCTATGTCGGTGACTCTGGTTCTCTGTTGGATTACGTCGGATCGGAGTAGCGCAGTGGTTAGGGGTCGCTCTTTAAAACGACGCTTGCTAACTACATCTGGCAAAAACATATCTTTCAAAAGATTGGAAGATTTGCATCTGGATCAGTGCGGAGATGCGGAACAGTCACTGAAATACTTTATCTAGAACATCGACTCTCATATAGATCCGTGATTAATTCAGCTCATTCGGATCATTCGGCTCATTCCAAGGAACACTTGGATCATGACTGACCGGATGGCGCAATTGGTAGTGACCCTGCCTCTTACGCCAAAGGTCGGGGGTTCGATCCCCACCCTGGACAAACATTCGTGCGATGAACACTTGTGTTTGTTCAGTGTCTGGGTGTAATATATGTATTTAAGTATAGACTTGTGTTCCTCTTTTGTCTGATATCTGTAACACAAGTGCTTAAGCTACTTAGTACGGAATCAGGTCAACGTATTAGATGTTGTGAGAATTATTATTATTAATTATTCGGTTCATCGGCTCATCGGATAATTCGGCTCATTTGGATCATTCGGTTCACTCGGACTCGAGATTCATTTGAGTCAAATCGTCAATCGATAAATAGATATCAGGTTTAGTTACCAGCAACATAAATTAAGTGGCGTCGCTAAGGTGCCCTACCCGTCACCTTAACAGAAAAACTCAAGTATAAATTTTGGCCAGACCCGTGGATCGAACCCGGGACTCCAAAGCGTTTCCGTCGCTTTAAAGTGCGACTACCCACTGCGCCTGCGAAGCAGTCACGCTACGACATGTACGTGTGAAATATCATGCCGTCTCTATCTCTCACCCAGTCAAAACCTATGATGAGCATACGTGATTGAACATCGCTAAACAGCACAATTCAAATATTGACTTTCCCACGGCAATGAGCGCCATCTTGAAGTCTTGTTGGGAGATTCTTTGCGACTTCAAGTTCACTGATAAACGTTTGATATGTTATCGCGAGAGAAATTTAGATTCGTAATCGAATTTTGAATTGGTCGTTGATTTCTTCAAATGGGAGTGTTAATAAATAAATATTTCACAACATCACATACATTGATCTGACTCCGAGATGGGTAGCTCAATCACCTGTGTTACTGATATCAGAATCAACAGCGGAATTACAAATATATACACATAATACTTTTCTTTTGTTAATACATACTTATAATACATACAAACAACCAGACCAATACAAACAGACATGTTCATACACACAAATGTTTGTACTGTGCGGGGATCGAACCCGCAACCCTTGGACCAAAGGCAGCGTTCACTACCACTGTTCCAAACGGGTCGTCAAATTTTTGGGTAATATATTGTTTTAAATTTTGGTAAAAATTAGGGAAGATAAGTTAATAGGGCGGGGGATTTTTGGAGGCCTCTAGCACAAAAAAGGAACATGGGACCACTGAACCTTTGGTGAAAGAAAATGGTGACATTACCGCCAGGGAGAAATAATTTAGTTTTCACTTCCTGTCTAGACAGTCCTGATGTTATGATAACATCCGGCGTCTGCCAAATGTTCAGGCGATTGAAAACTCTTTCATTCTTTCAAAGAATAAATATTTCACAACATTACATACATAATAACCCTCTAATATGGTTGAGTGAAATGATGGCTGACACGTACGTCATACTTGTGAACAGGTGCCACCTTTGGGGACTGGTCTGCTTCGGTTTACCTCATAATATTTATTTTATTATTATTTCCTTTATTTTATTTTGTGTAACAATTAAACTGTATGGCTTGGTATGATGATGACACAACATTGTATGAAAGTTTGGCGATTAAAAAGAGTAACTAGCGAGTTTCTTGCCGGATCTTCTCGACCAGAAACAACTTTCCGAGCCGGTGGTAGAATCGCATTATGTTTATTTATTTCTTTAGTATATTTTATGTATCAACATATATATGTATTAACATGTAAATTATACATAAGACTTATAAATAGTTTTAAGTCATTAAAATGTATGACGATTTGTAAGTGCTGTATACAAGCCTATGTAAATAAAGAATTATTTGATTGATTGATTTGATAGATCTGTTTTAAACTTTCGCGTTGCATTATACAAATAATTAATGTACACGGGACAAAAAGCGGTTATTATTATATGTAAGTACATACTCGATGTAGCATATACTCACAGCTTGACGATTCGACCGCGTTACAACGGCCGTGGTCACAAGCGGACTGGACATTTTATTTAGTGGCAGTGTAAATAACAAAACCGGCCAATTGCGAGTCGGACTAGTCCATGAAGGGTTCCGTAGCAGCAAGTAAGATATATGGAAGGTAAATTGCGGTTTACGGTTTATAACGTAATTAAAAAAAACTACTTACTAGATCTAGTCTAAACCAATTTTCGTTGTTAGTTTTCATGATTAGGTATGTACATCATATATTTTTTTTAGAAGTCACAGTCACGCAATAAAACGCCGGTGTTTTACGTACTATCGACCTACGGATTCAGCGGGTATCACTCTAAAAGCAATCGCGGGTTTTAAGACTCTATTAGGTCCAAGCAAGTTGTCACGAGAGAACTCACTCGACACACAATAAAAGCAGTGTTAAAAACGATACAATCCAACGATTCTTATTATTAGGATCACTTTGCGGCACTACACTGCACAAATAAACACCAAATTTGTACACTAAAAACCACTAGACACTAATTTAAAACCTTTGAATTGCATCAGCCCACGCGGCTTGTTTTTGCCCTATTCGCCGAGTCCTACCGAAATATACTGAACGTAAAGATTTGTGGCAGACGGTAGATTATGTTATTCATTTGGTCATTGTCAAAACGCAGAGCGATGGTAGCTCAAATGGATAAGAACACGCCTTCCATGTGGGGAGTCGTGGTTTGAATCCAAGCATGCATTTTTTCAAAACCCCCGACACAACTAAAGCTCTTTCATTTGATACCTATATTGAGGCAGTTGGAACAATAAATAGGTTATCCGTCATTTTCAGACGGCGGCCATCTTGGATTTGAATTTTTTTACAATTAATATATTCTGCTACTCAGCCCTTTTATATGATACCCATATTGTGGGAGTTGTGTTAAAACATAAAATCCTTATCTTTGTGACGGCGGCCATCTTGAATCAATTTTTATCCAACACAGCTTAGAACACTCCCTCCTTATTCATCTTTCAAACAAATAAAAACAAAATCAAAATCGGTTCATTTGTTCGGGAGCTACGATGCCATAGACAGACACACACACAGACACGTCACGACACGTATAACACCCCGTCGGGGGTTAAAAAATAAATTTATAAGAAACTTAAAACATAATTTTTAGCTAATTTTTATTAAGTTTTTAGTATAGCATATAAGTACTTAAGTATTTTTATTTTTTTAAGTTATAAAATCGTGATCCCGCAGACAAGCTATGCAAATAGCTTTGCGGGACTACTATGCCTACTTTAATGTGAATGTCCTTTGTTTAATAAGTAAAATAATAATAATAAATAAATACATTTATGTGCGCATTTCTACCATTAGTTTGCCCGTACATCTGTGCTCTAAAACAACGTGTGAGTGATGACTAACCTTTTAGATTGGCCATCGTAGTTGAAAACCGGGTGATCGATAACTTAATGTATGCAGATTGTATGCACATCACTATTTGTGCTGGTTATCGTGAGAGCGCAGGGCGTTCCAATCACGGAGTAGTGATGGGACAGAGTAAACAAACGACTTTATCGAATCGATGAAAAAATTCAAACGATTAAATTAGGTGAACAATCGAATCTAAGTACTATAGATAGGTATTTGTAGGTATTGGCAGCTTTTAGATAGATAGATAGATAGATATACTTTATTGCACAAAAAGCAACACAACTTTAAAATCTAGGCATTACAGAAACTGTACAGTAATTGTACAATTTCGGCGGTCTTATCACTGGAAGCGATTTCTACCAGACAACCTTCAGGCAAAGGACATTTGATAGTAGAGGAGGGGTAGGTGGTGCAATATTGAAAAAGGGAAATAAAAGTGAAACGTATATATATATTAAAATATTAGCTTTTAGAAAGCGACGCGCAAATTAACAGTATAAATGCTATGTTATTTTAAATTTATCGACATGGTCTCATAACTGGCGCGTGTCGTAATTGCTGCTTTTTATTTTTTTTAAGTAGCAGACGAGCAGACGGATCACCTGATGGTATGCGATTGCCGCCGCCCATAGACACTCGCGACACCAGTGGAGTTACAAGTGCGCTGCCAACCTTTGAATCCCCCTTTCCCCCGGATCGGGCCTCCGGTACCCTCACTCACGCAGCGAAACACAGCACATTGTTTTAGCAATTATCTATATTGTCCGCGTTTACAAAGCGAAGCGCAAATTAATAGTGAAATAGCGCAATTATATTAGCTTTATCGACAACGTCTCTTCACTAACACCCTCAGCGTAGTGTAATTTGTCGTTATGGGAAGAAAGTTCCGCGTTTACAAAGCGAAGCGCAAATTATTAGTTAAGGTGACGGGTAGGGCACACTTGCGACACCAATCGATTTTAATTTTTAGCTACTAAACCGGATCTATTTCAAACAATTTCGGGGTTACAACCTCTCGGCAACAACTTATACTATTTATTAAAATAACCATCCACGAATGTTGGGTCTGTTTTTGTACGCGAAAAATTGATTCACGCTAAAAGTGGCCGCTTTTGGCGTGAATCAATTTTTCGCGTACGCGTTGGATCCAACATTTTTGCATGGTTATTGAATAAATAGTATAAGTTTGCCGAGAGGTTGCAGCTTCGAAATTGTATAAAATGGATCTGGTTTACTAGCTAAAAATTAAAATCGATTGGTGTCACTAGTGGGCCCTACCCGTCACCTTAAATAGCGCAATTATTTAAGCTTTATCGACAACGTCCCGTCCCTAGAAGCCCCCAGCGCAGTGTAATTAGCCGCTATCTCTACCTGCAGCGTTTACAAAGCGAAGCGCAAATTAATAGTATGCGTTACAGACAGACTAGTCTAACTCTATGTTGTATAGAGCTATTGTTGCCGCGTCTGAGAGCTAAGAGGTAAGAATGCTTCTTATTTATAAAAGACTTAAAAAAAGAGGTCTTCAATTCGACATGTATATGTACTACACTACTTCTTTTTTTTTTGTTTGTTCGCCGATTACTTTTTAGCCATTTATGAACCGATTTAGACGATTCTTTTTTAGTTGAAAAGTAGATAGTCCCGGATTGATACCATGATCAGGATATCAGGATCTGATGATAGGATCCTGGAAAAATTGAGGGGAACTCTCAAATTTTATAGGGAGACGTAATGTTTTTGTATCTTTTTTCAAAACTGCAACAGTATTTACGCCTGACTGTATTAATTTTGTCGCTCTGCTGATGATGGAAGGTCAACTCCTCAACGGTAAGGAGTTAAAGTACAACGCCAAAAATAGGTATTGGGCGCAGGACCAACGGGTTAACGAGCTTTCCGAATCACGGGGGTACAAGAGCGCCAACTTCCAGACTCCGGGTTAACACTGAGAATTTCTTTTTGTTTTTTTTTTATGGGATTGGTGGCAGACGAGCAGACGGATCACCTGATGGTAAGCAACCCATGGACACCCGCGCCACCATTGGAGTAACAAGTGCGCTGCCAACCTTTTAACCCCTTTTCCCCCGGATTGGGCCTCCGGTACCCTCACTCACGCAGCGAAACAGCACAGTGCTGCTTCACGTCGGTTTTCTGTGAGGCCGTGGTATCACTCCGGTCGAGCCGGCCCATTCATGCCAAAGCGTGGCTCTCCCACGGTTCTTACCGAAAACTTAGGTACAAATCTTTTGCTCGACTCGGGTATCGAACCCGGGTCACTTGCGCAGCCGTCGCTTTATACTGCGACCCACTAACCACTACGCCACCGAGACAGATTTTATGATTAGGTATGCTTTAATAATCAAATTCAATGGTACGGAACCCTTACTACACGAGTTGGACTCGCTTTTGGCCGATTTTTCTTTATGAAATAGTTTTTTTTTATTTGATAGAAATGGGGTGAGCCCTGTGTCTCATAGCCACTGCGACCAGTAGATGATCTATTGTGGCAGCCCCGTATAAAACAGTTTGTGTCCGATTAATTATCCGAATCGCCCCCATCATTTCAGCCAATAGACGTCCACTGCTGGACATAGGCCTCCCTCAATGTTCTCCACACAGATCGGTCCTGTGCCGCCCGCATCCAATGGATTCCCGTGATCTTCACCAGATCGTCGGTCCACCTTGTGGGGGGCCTGCCACGGCTGCGACTTCCTGAACGTGGCCTCCACTCGTGGACCTTTCCGCCCCAACGGCCGTCTGTTCTCCTCGCTATGTGCCCTGCCCATTGCCACTTGAGGCATGCAATCCTTTGGGCTATGTCTGTAACCTTAGTTCTCCCGCGGATCTCATCATTTCTGATACGATCACGCAGGGAGACTCCGGGCATAGCCCTCTCCATTGCTCTCTGGGTGACTTTGAGCCTCCTTAATCGGCACATTGTAAGCGGCCACGTTTCGGTTCCGTATGTCATCACTGGCAACACACACGCATTGAAGACTTTCGTCTTGAGACACTGCGCTAGGTGGGCCGAAAATATGCTGCGTAGCTTCCCGAACGTTGCCCAGCCGTGTTGGATTCGTCGATCGACCTCTTTCTGGAAGTTGGACTTAGGTACCAAGCTGGACTTTTTGTCCGAATCGCCCCCGGTCCCAATTAATTTGGGTGGAGACGAAGTCGAAAAATAATCGAAGAATTTTTTTTACCTCATACACGATCAGCCATCAACTCAAACATCACCAATAAAATTACCATCCAAACGTGTTTGTTTTAAACACCTCGGAATCGTCGAAAAGCAAACAGTATTTAAATTTCAGTATTTATGGGACCCCCATAAAGAGTTAACTAGCAAACCACAGTTGGTTTATAACCAGTAACTATAAATAAACATAACATAGAGATCGCGCCACCAAAGATATCCAATAGGTAGGTTACCAACTAAACCGGATATCTTTTTAACAATTTCGAAGCTGCAGCCTCTCGGAAAACACTTATACTATTTATTTAATGCTTATACTAAACTTTTGGATCCGCTTTTGCAAATGAAATTTTGAAGCCAAAAACGGCCACTTATGGCGTTAAGGTGACGAGTAGGGCACACTAGCGACGCCAATCGATTTTAATTCTTAGTTACTAAACCGGATCTATTTTTAACAATTTCGGGGTTACAACCTCTCGGAAAACACTTATACTATTTATTAAATAACCATGAACCTTGAAACCATTTTTCGCGTACGCGTTGTACCTAACATTTGTGCATGGTTATTTAATAAATAGTATAAGTGTTTGATCCGGTTTAGTAGCTGAAAATTAAAATCGAGTGGCGTCGCTAGTGTGCCCTACCCGCGACCTTAAACTTACGGGCTCTCTTTATTCTGTGATACTCAATTGACCTAATAATGTATTCGAGTTCGAAAATGGCGTCTAATCTCATAAATTTATATAATTATGTGACTTTTTTTTGTGTGTAGGTTTAAGTACTCAATAAAACATGGCCTTTTGTATTAAATTCAAGTCAAAAATCTTTTTAAATTAAGTCATTTGAAACTAATATTAATAAATAATAGCGGAAGATACGACACGTCCCTTTAAGGTGACGGGTAGGCCACACTAGCGACGCCCATCGATTTTAATTTTTAGCTACTAAATCTATTTTAAACAATTTCGCGAAAAATTGATTACCGCCAAAAGCTGCAATGTATAGCGTGAATCAATTTTTCGCGTACATAAACGGACCCATCATTTGTGCATGGTTATTTTGTAAATAGTATAAGTGTTTGTCGAGAGATTGTAACCCCGAACTTGTTTAAAATAAATCCGGTTTAGTAGCTAAAACTTAAAATCGACTGGCGTCGCGAGTGTGCCCTACCCGTCACCTTAAGGTCACCTATCTCCCGCTATTTTCGTTTAATCTATGATTTGAAAATCGGTGAGATTAAATTGAGATGTCAAAATAGCTAGAAAAATATCAAGACGTCGCGTCGTAAAATAACATAACTTAAAAACTATACTTTTATCAAATTTAATTTAAAAAACATATATAAGTTATAGCATATTTTCAAATAATTATCCTAAACATTCAACATTAACATAACTAATTTGAAACGTGAGAGCAAAACAAATTATCGTAAAATTAATGGCCGCCATTTTTCAGTTTGACAGCTCGTCTCATTATGGTTTTTTTTTTACAAATAGGCATTGGAATAGCTTCTGTCTTCTGAGGTGTTTATTTATGCCAATGACAAGTGGATTTATTAATATAATCAATGTCTATTAAATTTTCTCAATAGGTTCTTGCTCGCAGCGTTTCCCGCGCGGACGAATTTATATTTTCCCGTAGGAATGAGACGTTTTCCCTAAGTAAAATGTAGCATATGATAATCAGGGACAATTATGCGTACTTATGGTGAAAGACTTTTTGAAGTACAACTTAATATTACTTATTTAACAGTGAGAGTCATGCTTCGGCAAATGGGCCTGTTCGACCCCAGAGAAAACCAGCAGCGTCTGCGTTGTTTTGCCGAGTAGGAATGGACAAAGGAGGCCCAATTCGGGGTGATGGGGAGTTGGGACTCCGTGAAGGGTATCCGTGGCAGCAGCAAACTTTTACCGTAAGGTGACGATTCCACGGCCTCACAGAAAACCGGCGTGAAGCAGCGCTGTGCTGTGTTGCCGTAAGTGAGGGTACAGAACCAATCCGGGGGAAAGGGGGCTTAAAGGTTGGCAGCGCAGTTGTGACTTCACTGATGACGCGGGTGTCCATGAGCTCACCGCTCACCGCTCCAATCGCTCACCATCAGGTGATCCGTCTGATCGTCTGCCACCTATCACATAAAGAAAGAAATATGTGAATACATAATGTCGGAGCGTCACCACAGTGGCGCCCTCTATCATGTTTGGAAACGTCAAGGAATTTCCTTGGGCAGAGTCGGGATAGCGATGATTGATACTTTTTGGTTATTCCATTGCCATTAACTTTGATTTTAGAGAGCTGTCAGTTTGACGCTTGGACTTCAGAAACGTGGGAATCGCTAGATGATTCGGTGTGCATAATGTTGTGCTGTATATGTGTTTGTTTGTTTGTATACGTTTTATTATTTTGTTTTAGGTGGTGTAACCCTCAATTAAAAAATAAAAATCAGAATGAGTAAAATATCATTACACCGGTCATTTCTCAATATAACGTGTCTCTTTAATCGCTCGACATTGGCAGAGTTATATAAGTGTTCGCCGTGGGCAACACAGTAGCAGCCATAATTAAAAAAAATTGATTCGGCGTGTGTTTTCCTAGGTAAAGAGAATGTAATCACTATGTTCTTAGGGAATGTTGGTGTTTGCTTTGATTTTGTGATACCAGAACGGACTGTAGGATCGCGCAGTGAACAAATGCAGACGAATGTAGAATAATTCATCATCATCAGCCCATTTAAGACCCCACTGCTGGGGCACGGGCCTCCCTCAATCACATGAGGGTAATTGCCATACTTCACACACGCTTGGCAGACGGGTTGGCGATGGGTTTTGATATAAATGCAGAGTTTTCCTTCTCTGGGTGCTGATGATCATGCCAGCAGCTTTACCTTAGTCGCCTTTTACGACACCTCGGTAAGAGTGAGGGTGGCCTATTCTACTCTGCCGGGACCACACGGTCACTGCTACTATACTGTACCTAGATTACGATTAAATTGATAAGTAATGTATAGATATATATTTTGTTATCTGTATTTTTGGTGCCAAATAAACATTTTTCTATTTCTATTTCTATAATCATTGCGTTTCCGCTTTGATTTTTGTGTTCTTTCGCATTGAGTATTGATCGTTTGTACAATAGACGCTTGAGACTTCGCTTTGTGATTTGTGGACTCTAATTTCAATATTGCCACCTTGCACAACCTATCTGATAACGAAGAGGTCGACCAGCCTCCGTTTTATATTTCTGCAACAAGTACATAGAATTCGTGTTATATTTCCTCGGGATGCGCGGGAGTGCATCAGCTTATGGCTTAACCTTACGGCGACACCGTTTTCGGGCTTGAGGTCCAGCGGAAGCGATGATAAAAAGAAAAAATATAGATATACATGTCGAATCGAGAACCTCCTTTTTTTGAAGTCGGTTAAAAAAAATCTTACAACATCTTATACATTGACCTGGTGGCTTAATTTAAGGTGACGGTAGGGCACATTAGCGACGCCAATTGATTTTAATTGTTAGCTACCAAAGCAAATATATTTTCAATAATTACGGGGCTTCAGTCCCTCGGCAACAGCTTATACTATTTATTTAATAACCATGCCCAAATGTTGGCTATGTAAAAAAATGATTCATGCCAAAAGTGGTCTGTTTTGGCGGTAATTCAAAATTCGATTGCAAAACCAGATCAAATAGCGAACTATAACCGTGGTGTTTACCTCGGTAAACACTCGAGACTTCTCTTGAGAATGAAGCCCCCAAGTTGTTTAAAATAGATCTGGTTTAGTAGCTAACAATTAAAATCAATTGGCGTCGCTAGTGGGGTATACCCTTCACTTTAAATTTGCGCAATCGGCACTTCTAAAAAACATTTCCAAATTCCAAGCCACAATCATTATAATTTAGTTAGCGGCGCTAGTATTGTCACGGTGTCGCCTTAAGATTTTTCTATCTTTCGCCTCGCTTTCCCTAGGCGACAAATACGTCGCCCACGACGCCATATTTAATTCCGCCATATTTTGTTATAAATGTCGTTTTGGAAACGTTCCGTTACAGGAATATTTTGTTATGTTATCGGAAACTCACCTTACGTGGCTAAAGTACTAATAATTTAATTTAAAAATAACGTTCAACTAACCAGAGATGTAAAGAAACGGACGCTAAATATATCTCTTTTGTTTATTTATTTTAATGACTAACCAACCTCTTTTTATAATGGATAAATTCTGCCAATGTCAAGTTAACATCGTTGTTCAATGAGCAGTTTGCCAGTAGGTATTTATAAATATCCCAGTGATTCGCTAGATGGCGCAATCAGTCCCTGTAAATGTTAGGTGTGGTATGATATTTCATGTGGACCCTAATTTATGGAAAATTGTTTTAGGTTTTTTACATTACCTAAATATCTTAATACTTCGCAGTTAATATGTATATTTAGTGCTATGTACATTTTAAATGACAGAGAGTGATTTAAAACGAAACGTTTCATAAACAAGTAAATATGTATTTTACTTGTTTACTTTTTATCTCCATTTTCTTATGGGTAAAATAAAGTTAAATATGGCAGGACCGTAAATGTCATGATGACGGTTGGTTTATCAAATATTTCCTATCTATCATAGACAAAAAAGGAACTTTTAATTGATAGTGAGAGTAGCGTCATCTGGTGTTGCTTTTAGAAACCACCCGAAAATACCTACTGGAAAACTGCTCATTAATTATTAATTAATGAGCAGTTTTCGCTACTCTCACTATCAATAAAAAGTGTATATTTCGTCTATGATAGTAAAAATTTGATAAACCAACCATCATCCATACCTCAATGCCATCATCACCAACGACCACATGAAATATCATACCACACCTAACATTTACAGGGACAGATGGCGCCATCTAACGAATCACTTGGCAATTTATAAATACCTCATGGAAAACTGCTCGTTGCCTCACAGAAAACCGGCGTGAGGCAGCGTTGTATTTCGGCGTGAGTGAGGGTATCGGAGGCCGAATCCGGGGAAAATGGGGGTTTAAAATTTGGCAACGCACTTGTGACTCCACTGGTGTCCATGGGCCGCGGCAATCGCTTATCATCAGGCGTCACTTATCACATAAAATAACTTTTCTCAAACTAATGTTAAAAGTAAAATATTCATTAAGTAACGCCCTGTTGGTCTAGTGGTTTAAGTACCTGGCCGTGATCTCGGGGTCCTGGGTTCGATTCCCGGGTCGAGCGAAAAGTTGTTTCGAATATTTCGAACAAAGCTCGGGTTTGTGATCACCAATCCGCATTTGGCAAGCGTGGTGATTAAGCCTGATCCCATCATAGTAGCGATGACTTGATTTCTATGATGGAGGCCTTTGTTCTGCAGTGGGACAGTATATGGGACATTAGTTAAGAACTTCAAGGTGACGGGTATGGCATACTAGCGACGCCAATCGATTTTAATTTTAGGCCACTAAACCGAATCCATTTTAAACAATTTCGGGGTTACAATCTCTCGGCAAACATTACTATTTAATAAATAACCATGCACTAATGTTAGGTCTGTTTTTGTACGCGAAAAATTGATTGTGGCTGCTTTTGGCGTGAATCGCGTACCTACGCGTTGGACCGAACATTTTTGCATGGTTATTTAATAAATAGTACAAGTGTTGTGTTGTTTCAAATAGTCGAATGGCGTCGCTAGTGTGCCCTAACCGGTCACCTTATAACGACATATTATTCTAACTCATTTTACCGTTATTACCTTAAATAAATAAAATCTTAGTCTGTCTCTGCCTCTGATTACATTATAAATTCATATTTTAATGCCGAAATGACAATTGAAGGATTATTTACATTTATAGCCTGTTTTTATTGGGGCTCTTCAACCACCTGTTGTGAGGTGAGCCATCATCTTGATGCTACCAAAATATCCGGAATAGTGGCCCGCCCTCACTTCGTTGACATTAATCCTTCTTTGTACCAATAGATGGCGCTAGGTGTCGATTACATCGCGCAAGCGTTTCGTATATTCTAATTACTTATACGCGTGGCCGTTGTCTGTAGGAATTACCTCTTTTTAAATAGTAAAATAAAGAGATTGAAAATTGTTTACATATTTTTAATTGATTATGATTATTATCAGCCGCGTGGTCCCCGGCAGAGTAGAATAGGCCACCCTCACTCTTACCGAGGTGTCGTAAAAGGCGACTAAGGTAAAGCTGCTGGCATGATCATCAGCACCCAGAGAAGGAAAACTCTGCATTTACATCAAAACCCTCGCCAACCCGTCTGCCAAGCGTGGTGAGTATGGCAATTACCCCTCATGTGATTGAGGGAGGCCCGTGCCCCAGCAGTGGGGACTTAAATGGGCTGATGATGATGATGATGATTATTATTATTAAATAAGCCCTGTATAAATTAATCGATTGAATTATGGACAATCCCTGCCACTTATATAAGCGGTGCCGCTGTTTGTAGGATTTGCCACTTTATGATTCGTTTAGATAGTAAATTCAAATCCTACCAAAAACATTTTCACGTTTAAATTTGCCGAGTTGATCATTAATGTTTTGACTCGCTCTGTCAAAAAGTTATCAAATCCATGAAACTACCATGGAACCCGGGAATCTTGCGCAGCCGTCGCTTTAAACTGCGACCCATTAACCACTCCGCGTCACCGACGCAGTCAATCCGTGAAAAAATCCTCTCACCGATTACGCCTACGGCGGCCAATCTCAACGATCAGTCACGTACGCAGGATATATAATAATAATAATAATAATAATAATAGTAAAACTGTCAATTGAACGGGCCTCTACGTGTTGGCTTCGGCCCCACGCACGCCTTCCAAAAGTCCGGGACATAATTGCCCGTGGTTATGGAACAACTGACAAACATAATAATAATAATTCTTACAACATCTCATACGTTGAGCTGATTCAGTACTAAGTAGCTTAAGCACTTGTGTTACAGATATCAGACAACAGAGGAACACAAATATATACTTAAATACATATATTACACCCAGACACTGAACAAACACAAGTGTTCATCGCACGAATGTTTGTCCAGGGTGGGGATCGAACCCACGACCTTTGGCGTAAGAGGCAGGGTCACTACCAATTGCGCCATCCGGTCAGTCGAATATATTATGGTGCTCAAGTGTGTGCGAAAACACAAGTGCGCTCTCTATTCCCTTACCCTCATACTCCGATGGGACGCTACTTTGACACGATCGGGCGCAGGACCAACAGTTTAACGTGCTTTCCGAGGCACGGGGGTACAAGACCTCCAATTTCCAGACTCCGCCTGACACTAAGGTTTATTACTGAAAACTTAGGTACACATTTTTGGCCCGACCCGGGGATCGAACCCGGGACCTCTTGCGCAGCCGTCGCTTTAAAGTGCGACCCACTAACCACTGCGCCGCCGAGGCACTTTCTTCGGCGCTACAACCCTTTGTGGTTCTTGGCCTCTTTCACTATGGAATGCCAAGCCTCGCCTTAAGGCGACGGGTAGCCCTAACTAGCGACACCATTCGTTTTTAATTGTTAGCTACTAAACGGGATCTATTTTAAACAATTTCGGGGTTACAACCTCTTGGCACACACTTATACTATTTATTAATTAACCATGCACAAATGTTGGGTCCGTTTTTGTACGCGAAAAATTGATTACCGCCAAAAGTGGCCGCTTTTGGCGTGAATCAATTTTTCGCGTACAAAAACGGATCCAACCAAAAACGTGCATGGTTATTTAATGAATAGTACAAGTGTTTGCCGAGAGGTTGTAACCCCGAAATTCTTTAAAATAGATCCAGTTTAGTAGCTAAAACTTAAAATCGATTGGTGTCGCTAGTGTGCCCTGCCCGTCACCTTAAGATCGTCTTCGATGCTATCGCACCAACTCTTCTTAGGCCTTCTCCTTGGTCTCTTCTGCTGCCGCTTCCAGTCGGTAATTATTTTGGAGCTCTGCTTTTATCCTTTCTCTCAACATGTCCTGCCCATCTGAGACTTTATGAATCTGACGATCGTTTTATTATTCATAAGTTATAGCGAGCGAGAGCGTCGTCCCTACTGGTAAAACCGGTTTACACCGGCACCGTCGCTCTAGGCGCTAACGGCGCGCTCCCGCGCACATTTCGTATTATTCCCCGAGCTACAGTCAGTCCGAGTCTGTCTGAGATTAAGAACGACGCGTACACGCGTAACGCTTCCCGCGCTTCTCGCTGTTGCTACAGTGCGCGCGAGCCGCCTTTGGCTTTAACTTATATTTTGTATTGTCCCGATCGTATGTAAAGTGTGTTTGTGCGATTATACTTATTCACCCGGACTCGTCTTGTGATTAAATTGCCAAACCTTTCCCATCTTATATCATTAGCACGTTAACGACCTTTCCCCTATAAAGTGCCAAGATGCCTAAGTGCCGCGACCAAGGCAGTCAATCCATAATACAAGGCCATCAAAAGGATATATCTTGGCCCACAGGGGATTTTTAATTGCCAAAAGGGTCTATTTTTTTGTAAAAAAGGCAAATTAAAATTCAGTTTTTCTTTTCAAAATGACGTTTTTTAATAGATATGGGTTGGTTTTATTGTTTTCTTAGAATTCGAGAATAAAGAAGAATGAATACATATTTTTTGCAAAATTAAATTAGAGGTGGCAAAAAATATTTTTTAAGTTACTTTAACATTCTTTGAATGTTCGTGCTAGCCCCTTTTTTTGTTACAACCTGTGCGGATAAAGAATGGGATCAGAAATGGCGTTGCATCTATTTACATCTCGCTCGCACACCCACGAGTGCGAGTATAGACGCAAATAGTGTGCGAGCGAGAAGTGAATAGATGCGCCGCCATTTCTGATCCCATTCTTTATCCGCACAGGTTGTATATGCAACAGACGAGCAGACGAATCACCTGATGGTGTCAAATGTGCGCTGCCGGCATGAGTAGGCCGGGTCGACCGAAATGATACCACGGCCTCACGGTGTGAAGCACCATTTTGCTGTGTGAGGTTAGAGGCACAGTCCGCGGGAAAGGGGGGTTCAAAGGTCGGCAGCGCACTTGTGACTCCACTGGTGTCGCGGGTTTCCATTATCCATAAACAAAATGTTAAAGTTACTTTAACATTCGTTGAATGTTCGTGCTAGCCCTTTTTATGTTACATATGGCGGCGATGCGCAGACGGATCACCTGATCGTGTCACAAGTGCGCTGCCAACCTTTAAACCCCCCTTTCTCCCGGATAGGGTCTCCAAAACCCTCACTCACGCAGCGAAACACAGCACAGTGCTGCTGCACGCTGGTTATCTGTGAGGCCGTGGTATCACTCCGGTCGAGCCGGCCCATTCATTCCGAAGCGTCCTCCCACGGTCAAAATGTATATATTATTATCTATATCTATACTATTTATAAAGACATAAATCATACAGACACCGGAAACACTTATAGGTAATCCAAAAACACGAATCGCTTGCGCAATGTAATCAACACCTAGCGCCATCTATTGGTATAAAGTGGAACTAATGTCCCGAAACGAAGTGGGCGGGCCACTACACTATACCCCTTTCGCTTCAGCATGTTATGTTTTTCAAAAGTGATTGCGCGGTGTGAGAGGTAGCGTGTTTCCACTGGATGTTGTAAATTTGTATACCTACAATATTGATGAGACTATCGACAGCTCATGTCGAATCAAGCGTTTACAAATTTCGTCGGCTTAGTAACGCGTTCAGTGGTCTAATTGGTAGACCATTCACCCGGATTGTGGAAGGTGTGGGTTCGAGTCCCGCCTGAACACGAAATTTTTAAGTGTGTTATTTCATCATCGTCATCATCGTCAGCCCATTTAAGTCCCCACTGCTGGGGCACGGGCCTCCCTCAATCACATGAGGGGTAATTGCCATACTCACCACGCTTGGCAGACGGGTTGGCGAGGGTTTTGATATAAATGCAGAGTTTTCCTTCTCTGGGTGCTGATGATCATGCCAGCAGCTTTACCTTAGTCGCCTTTTACGACACCTCGGTAAGAGTGAGGGTGGCCTATTCTACTCTGCCGGGACCACACGGCTACGGCGGTGTGTTATTTACTTAAGAATAAATTGCAGAAGATTGTTATAAAAATATCAACTAAATATAAATCTTCTTCCTGAATTACTCTATTATAATAAGTAAGTAGGTATACAGAAGTGTAAAGTTATGTCCCATAGTGGCCCAAAATTAACTCTCTCGGCAAACACTAGCTGGTCGAGGGCCCTCGGCGGATCGATACGTCAATATTTGTAGAACTAGTGATGGGGTAGAGTTTTATCGATTGTTTACGCTTAAAAGTTTATATTAGTGTTAAGGTGACGGGTAGGGCACACTAGCGACGCCTAATCGATTCTAATTTTTAGCTACTAAACCGGATCTATTTTAAACCAATTTTAGGGACTATAACCTCTAGGCAAACACTTATACTATTTATTAAATAGCCATACACAAATTTTGAGTCCAACGCGTACGCGAAAAATTGATTCACGCCAAGGCCACCTTTGGACGTGAATCAATTATTCGCGTACAAAAACGGACTCAACATTTGTGCATGGCTATTTAGTAAATAGTATAAGTGTTTGCGGAGGGATTGTAACCCCGAAATTGTTTAAAATAGAAACGGTTTAGTAGCTAAAAATTAAAATCGATTGGCGTCGCTAATGTGCCCTACCCGTCACCTTAAAAGATTATATTAGTGTTCATGAAAACTACCTTCCACGAAATACATAAACTTAGAAGGTAGGTTCGCTGGTATTGATATCAAGGAGTTCGTTGATCTTCGCGCTAGGCAGTACCTTCATTGTACCGTGCATCTCCCTCACACGTTCCGTAGTTTTTAATTAAAAGGTAAGCGATTGCCGCCGCCCATGGACACCCTTGACACTATTGGAGTCACAGTAGCGCTACCAACCTTTAAACCCCCCTTTCCCCCGGATTACGCCTCCGGTACACAACACAGTGCTGTTTCACGGCGGTTTTCTGTGAGGCCGTGGTATCACTCCGGTCGGCTCGAGCCGGCCCATTCATGCCGAAGCGTAGCTCTCCTACAGTCTAAATGGACACCTGCAACACGAGTGGTGTCACAAGTGTGCTGCTTACCTTTTAACCCCCCTATGCATATAATAATAATAATAATTCTCACAACATCTCATACGTTGACCTGATTCCGTACTAAGTAGCTTAAGCACTTGTGTTACAGATATCAGACAACAGAGGAACACAAATATATACTTAAATACATATATTACACCCAGACACTGAACAAACACAAGTGTTCGTCGCACGAATGTTTGTCCAGGGTGGGGATCGAACCCACGACCTTTGGTGTAAGAGGCCACTACCAATTGCGCCATCCGGTCAGTCAGTATATATTTGTAATCCTTCTGTTAGTTCTGATATCCGTAACACAGGCGCTTGAGCTACCTATCTCGGAGTCAGATCAATGTATTTGATGTTTTGAATTTTTTATTATTTATTTATTTATCGATATCGACACGTCCCCTCACTAGCGGAGAGGAGCCAATATCGAAGACGTGACAGACGCATTAACGCCGGGCGACACGCCATGTTGTGTTTTTTTTCGTTTAGTTTGTACAGTCGGACTCTTGAATGTTGTGAGACGGACAGTCAGACAATACGTACCTATATACAACCTCATTCAAATATAAACCTTATTGTACCAGCGTTAGAGTTGAGGGGTTTAGGGATATTAAGTAGGTACTTATATTGCTGGCGACTGTTCAGTTAGAAGAATACAATATTAAGATTATTACGCGACGAAACTAACGCTGCCACTTCATCATCATCATCATTTCAGCCAATAGACGTCCACTGCTGGACATAGGCCTCCCCCAATGTTCTCCACACAGATCGGTCCTGTGCCGCCCGCATCCAATGGATTCCCGCGATCTTTACCAGATCGTCGGTCCACCTTGTGGGGGGCGCCACGGCTGCGACTTCCTGTGCGTGGCCTCCACTCCAGGACCTTTCTGCCCCAACGGCCGTCTGTTCTCCTCGCTATGTGCCCTGCCCGTTGCCACTTGAGGCATGCAATCCTTTGGGCTATGTCTGTAACCTTAGTTCTCCTGCGGATCTCATCATTTCTGATACTATCACGCAGGGAGACTCCGAGCATAGCTCTCTCCTGCTCTCTGGGTGACTTTGAGCCTCCTTAATCGGCACATTGTAAGCGGCCACGTTTCGGTTCCGTATGTCATCACTGGCAACACACACGCATTGAACACACGCCGCCACTTGATTTATATTAAATAAATAGTATAAATAAAAATCTATACCCGCGGGAGAGGTATGGTTCGGCATGAATGGGCCGGCTCGACTCACAGAAAACCGGCGTGAAGCAGCACTGTGCTGTGTTTCGCTGCGTGAGTGAGGGTGAGGTCCAATCCGGGGGTAAGAGGGTTTTAAGATTGGCAGCGCACTTGTGACTTAACTGGTGTCGCGGGTGTCCATGGGCGGCGGCAATCGCTTACCATCAGGTGATCCGTCTGCTTGTCTGCCAGATAACACATGAAAAAAAAGTTCACAACATCACATACATTGATCTGACTCCGAGATAGGTAGCTCGAGCACCTGTGTTACGGATATCAGAATGAACAGTGGGATTACAAATATATACATATAATACTTTTCTTTTGTAAATACATACTTCTAATACATAGAAAACACACCGACCAATACAAACAGACATGTTCATACACACAAATGTTTGAATTGCGCGGGGTTCGAACCCGCAACCCTTGCACCAGAGGCAGCGTTCACAACCACTGATCCATCTTTTTGGAGACCAACACGTCAAAATAGACACGGAAAACACTTATACTATTTATTAAATAACCAAGCACAAATGTTGGGTCCGTTTTTGTACGTGAAAAAATTATTCTCGCTAAAAGTGACCGCTTTTGACGTGAATCAATTTTTCGCGTACGCGTTCGACGCAACATGTGCATGGTTATTTAATAAGTAGTATAAGTGTTTGCTGAGAGGTTTTAACCCCGAAATTGTTTAAAATAGATCCGGTTTAGTAGCTACAAATTAAAATCGATTGGCATCGCTAATGTGCCCTACAGGTCACCTAAAAGGGATGTTAAGGTTTATAGATACCTACCTACTCTACCATCTGCCGCGAGTATTTGCGTGAAGTTAAATGGACCGAACGAAACCCACAAATGAAAGCTCCGATATCTGACGTCACAGCATAAGTACTAACGCCAACAATGTAAGCTGTAATTAAATATATCAAGTTCCAGCAATCGCCGTGAAATACGGCTGGGTTAATTATTTTGATAGTGGTAATGGAAATTTTTAGGCCGGACGAGCATGGGCGACTTAAGTGAAATGGGAAAAGAGTGGGTGGGATTGGCATAGTGGACAATTTTCCATCGATCACTGTTGGCGACCAGCAACTAACCTCCTTTTGATATTTATGGTTTTTCATCATCATCATCAGCTAATTTAAGTCCCCACTGCTGGGGCACGGGCCTCCCTCAATCACATGAGGGGTAATTGCCATACTCACCACGCTTGGCAGACGGGTTGGCGAGGGTTTTGATGTACATGCAGAGTTTTCCTTCTCTGGGTGCTGATGATCATGCCAGCAGCTTTACCTTAGTCGCCTTTTACGACACCTCGGTAAGAGTGAGGGTGGCCTATTCTACTCTGCCGGGACCACACGGCGTATATTATGGTTTTTAATATTTGTATTTTTCTATTCTTCTTATGTCAAATTAAAATAGTTGCTTGGAAAACGTGTTTTCGTTTACAATCACGATATCTTTTTTTTTGATGATTCGAAGAAAGTGCCGCTGGTGTCGTCGCCGCCTTAATACTCAATATCTTTATTGCATCTATAGGTTACATAATTAGTTGATTCATAACAAATGTAGATATCACTATAGACCCGGGAGGGCCCTGCAATATGGGAGAGGATGTTCATTACCAAATTAGGATTAACTTTAAATAACATACAACCTGTGCGGAAAAGAATGGGATCAGAATTGATGGCGCATCTATTCACTTCTCGCTCGTACACTATTTGCGTCTATACTCGCACTCGTGGGTGTGCGAGCGAGAAGTGAATAGATGCGCCGCCATTTCTGATCCCATTCTTTATCCGCACCGGTTGTACTTAGATATAAGTATAGTGAAATATAAAATTAAGAATGTAATTCTATATATATTATATATTCTTTATGTATTAAATGTTATTAGTATTTTCCTGTAAATATATGTGTTTAAGTGTGTTATTATCTATGTATTTTTATCATTGAGATATATTTTTTTTCCTATGTATTTGGTGTCTGAAGTGGAAGAAAACGCTAATTTAATTGAATATGTCAGAACATACTCAAAATTATTCAAAAAAGTATGTGCAATGGCAAAATCAAATTATTTTAAAGACAAAATAATAAAAGCCCCTAATAAAAGTAAAATCTCATGGAAGATAATAAATAAAGAGACTTGTAAAAATAAAACAAAAGACAACAAGCTCTCTCTTAAAATTGATGGCAAATCACTTGTTTCTGACTCTGAAGTAGCAGAAACATTTCAGTCTTTCTTTTCTAATATACCAGTCACAACAACCAATCAATTGAATTCCAGTCCACATCTCGCTGCTTCTCTCCTCAGGTCTCATGTTGATAAGTGCAACACGCCTTTTAGATTCAATCATGTCAATTCTAATATAATTTTAAAAACATTCAAAGAATTAAATATGAAACCGACTGAGGATTTATGGGCCATCTCGGTAGATATAATCAAAAATATAATACATTCTATCGCACCCCACTTAGCAATAATATTTAATAAATGTGTTGACGACGGTCAATTTCCCGATATGATGAAATACAGTAAAATAATACCGTTATTCAAGTCGGGTGAGAAAAGTGACCCGTCTAACTTCAGACCTATTTCTATACTGCCTGCTCTCAGCAAAATTTTTGAAAAAGTAATATTCACTCAGTTGTTGTCTCATTTAAACCTGAATAAAATATTGCACAGTAAGCAATTTGGATTCACAAAAGGGAAATCCACTACTGATGCTGGAGTGGCGCTTATCAAACATGTATTTGATGCGTGGGAGAAAAAGCGAGATGCTATTGGAATATTCTGTGATTTGTCTAAAGCATTCGATTGCGTCAATCATGAAACATTGCTAATGAAGTTACAGCATTACGGTGTCATAGACACCTCACTAAGTCTAATCAAATCTTACTTATCAGATAGGATTCAGAAGGTCAATGTCAATGGAACTAACTCTTCTGGCGCCCCTCTAACCATGAGTGTGCCCCAGGGCTCTATATTGGGGCCCTTGCTCTTTTTAATCTATATAAATGACCTTCCTTACTATACCAATGATCTATGTGAGATAGTGTTGTTTGCTGACGATACATCCTTGATTTTTGAGGTTGATAGGCAAAAGAAAAATGTTGACGAAGTAAATAACACACTCTCTCAAGTACTACAGTGGTTTACTTATAATAACTTGGTTCTTAATTCAAAGAAAACAAAATGTGTTAAGTTCACAATGCCAAATGTAAGGCAGGTCAAAATGAATATTTTCATGAATAACGAACCTATCGAAGTCATAAACTCCACAGTTTTTCTAGGTATCACTCTGGATACAAAATTTCAATGGAACCCTCATATTGCTGTCTTGGCAGGAAGACTTAGTGCAGCTGCATATGCAGTTAGAAAGATAAGGAATCTGACTGATATCGGGACAGCGAGACTGGTTTATTTTAGCTATTTTCATAGTCTGATGTCATATGGTCTACTACTGTGGGGATCCGGTGCTGACTTACAAGCCATCTTCATTTTGCAGAAGAGGGCCATCCGTGCCATCTACGGTCTTACATCACGTGACTCACTCAGAGAAGTATTCAAGGAAATCAATATTTTAACCGTATCATCTCAATACATTTTTGATTGTATTATGTTTGTACGCAAGAACTTGCACCTTTACTCGCAAAAATCAGATTTTCATAGCTTTAACACGCGAAATAAACATAGGCTTGCTGTTCCAAATCTAAGACTTCATAAAATTGGAAATTCATTTGTAGGATTGAGCATTAGAATGTTTAATAAGTTACCTCAAAATGTTATTGATTTACCGGTACATAAGTTTAAGTTGCATGTAAAAAACTACCTAATGCAGAAAGGCTACTATAAAGTAGAGGATTATTTGAATGATAAGGATTCCTGGACATGTTGATCTCTTCGCCTGTCCTCTAATGTATAATTCATTTCATAATTTTTCATTGACGATTTATCTAAACGATATTGATTATAATCATTGTATATCATACTGTCACTGTAATCATAATTTGTATAAGAATGAAAATTGCAATTACCATAATATTTGACATTCATAAATGTTCTTTATTGAATAAAGACATTTTTGATTTTGAATGTATAAAAATTGATTTATATTGATTATTCAATAATTGACAAGACGCTAACCACCTACTATTGTACACCTCGTCCTGCAGTTTATTAGTCTGGATTAAGTAACTACTACTCTTTGTGACCTATGAGGGGAACCTAAGTAGTCATGCTCACTCAAATGTCTCTGAGGTGGTGGCGCTATGTGGCGGGTCATTACATTCCCTCTAATATGGTTGAGTGAAATGATGGCTGACACGTACGTCATACTTGTGAACAGGTGCCACCTTTGGGGACTGGTCTGCTTCGGTTTACCTCATAATATTTATTTTATTATTATTTCCTTTATTTTATTTTGTGTAACAATTAAACTGTATGGCTTGGTATGATGATGACACAACATTGTATGAAAGTTTGGCGATTAAAAAGAGTAACTGGCGAGTTTCTTGCCGGATCTTCTCGACCAGAAACAACTTTCCGAGCCGGTGGTAGAATCGCATTATGTTTATTTATTTCTTTAGTATATTTTATGTATCAACATATATATGTATTAACATGTAAATTATACATAAGTACTTATAAATAGTTTTAAGTCATTAAAATGTATGACGATTTGTAAGTGCTGTATACAAGCCTATGCAAATAAAGAATTATTTGATTTGATTTGATTTGAGTGGGCTGGTCATATTAGCCGCAGAACTGACAGCCGTTGGAGCCGTAAAGTCCTTGAGTGGAGACCGCGACTCGGTAAGCGTAGTGTAGGACGCCCTGCGACAAGGTGGGATGATGACATTCGAAGGCTGGCTGATGTGGGCTGGATGAGAGTGGCCGAAAATCGGGCGAAGTGGCGTGCATTAGGGGAGACCTATGTCCAGCAGTGAACGAGTGTGGGTTGCTGATGATGATGATGATGATTTGGTGTCATATTAGGAAGTGGGGCTTGCTATTTGATACAAGTCATCTGCTGTCAATGTTATATTTGTGTTTCGCTGTACTATTTGTTTTGATTCGCATTGAGATATTCATTAACTGTATAATAGGCTTTACTGAGAAGGAATTGTTTGTTGTTTGATTAATTCGGGTACCTACCTTATTAAATATTGTTATAGACATTATGAGAGGCTGTTTGAGTGTAAGATCATTCGAGAGTTCGGTAGGTTAAGTTTATTATTATGGCCCCTGGGAGCCGACCGGGTAGTGTGGGGCTCTCCCCTAGGGTGCTACCAGGGGCATACCCACTATAATGTTAAGATGGATGTGTGGAGTGACGAGAATGGACAAAATAAGGAATGAATATATTAGAGGGAGTATGAAAGTGGCCCCCATCATTGATAAATTGAAGGCAAATCGTCTTTCCTGGTATGGCCATGTAAGGAGAAGAGGGGAAGAACATGTTGCCAAAAAAGTGATGAGTTTAAACGTAAGTGGGTGGAGGAACAGAGGACGGCCGAAAAAGAGATGGATGGATCGTGTGAAGAATGACATGATGGAAAAAGAGGTGGATGATTCGATGACGAATGACAGGGACGTATGGAAAAGGAAAACATACTGCGGCGACCCCAGATAACCTGGGAAAAGGGCAGGAGGATGATGAAGACCCACTGAAAACTTTTGGCTTTTTCCGACCATTGCCCGAAAAATTCCGAATTGAACACGGGGGCTATGACCTCGAGGGATCCCGCCGCGAACCGTTCAGGGCAAGGAGGCACGCCAGCACGGCCTCTCGCCAGCACTCCGGTCTAACGGACCCAGGAGGGCTCAACTAGGAGTCGACAGAACGACTCCAGGAGTCCTCAATTATTAAATAAATAGTGTAAATGTTTGCTTAGAGACTCCCGCTCCGAAATTATGTAATGTAATAGTTGTCGCTGAAAACCAGCGTCGAGGTTGGTCTCATGGATCAGCACCGACTATTGCTGAGCGGCCGCCTGTTTGGCACATACAGGGATAATGTTGTCCTACTTTTCGTCATTATTTATGTCTAGGTTTTGTTTCTTATTAAGTTTCCTTGTTTTGTATTGTGCCAAATAAAGTTATCATTCATTCATTCATTCATTCAAATTGTTTAACATAGATCCGGTTTTAACATAGATCCGGTTTAGTAGCTAACAATTTAAATCGATTGGTGTCGCTAGGTACGGCTACCCGTCGCCTGAAATACAAATATAACACCCAGATACTAAACAAACACAAGTGTTCAACACACGAATGTTTGTCTAGAACGGGAATAGTACCCACGGCCTTTGACGTATGAAGAGGAAAACATGTTTATTTGATTTTATTTAAGTCTACCGAGGTCACTCTTACCGAGGTGTCGTAAAAGGCGACTAAGGTAAAGCTGCTGGCATGATCATCAGCACCCAGAGAAGGGAAACTCTGCATTTATATCAAAACCCTCGCCAACCCGTCTGCCAAGCGTGGTGAGTATGGCAATTACCCCCCATGTGATTGAGGGAGGCCCGTGCCCCAGCAGTGGGGACTTAAATGGGCTGACGACGATGATTTAAGTCGAATCGAATCTAATCCTCTAACCGATTACGGCTACGGCGGCCAATCTCAACGATCACCACGTACGCAGGATATATTATAGTGCTCAAGTGTTTGCGCAAACACAAGTGCACTCTCTATTACCTTACCCTCCTATTCCGATGGGACAATATTGTGACACGACCGGAGAGGTTCGATCGCAGGACCGACAGCTTAACGTGGTTTCAGAGGCACGGGGTTACAAGACTGGCAGTTTCCAGACTCCGGGCTGTCACTAAGAATTTCTTACTGAAAACCTAGGTACAAATATTAGAACCCGGCAACTCTTGCGCAGCCGTCGCTTCAAAATGCGACCCAGAATCAGAATACTTTATTTGCATAATTTCAGGTAAGTAGGTACATAATGTGATGTTACAATGTTATTTAGTGTCACTGAAGTTTGCTTAAGTTAAGAAGCGTGCAAATATTTAATAACGGTATATGTATACCGTTATTAAATATTTGGCAAACACTTATTTTATTTATTAAATAACCACGCGCATTTGTTGGGTCCGTTTTTGTACGCGAAAAATTGATTCACGCTAAAAGTGGCCGCTTTTGGCGGTATTTCTAATTTCGTGTACAAAAGCAGACCCAAAAGTTAAGTATAAGTATTTAATAAATAGTCTAAGTGTTTGGCGAGAGGTTGTAACCCCGAAATTGTTTAAAATAGATCCGGTTTAGTAGCCAAAATATTATATCGATTGGCGTCGCTAGTGTGCCCTACCCGTCACCTTAAATAACACGTGGCTATCTTATTGTGTTTAGAAAAAAATACGCCAATTTCATAGTTAAAGACCTATCATTGACTGTGGGACAGCCACGCTTATTTTAATGTAAATAACAATTCAATGTCACTTAAAAATAACAATGATATAAAAACTATGTCAGTAATAAATAATTAATATCTACTCTATTGCCTAATAATAATTCATTCAAATAATGGGATTGATGAATTAATGTCACTTATTTTTAAAATCTAAATCAAAATATTCAGTCAGCGAGTAAGAAGACCTTTCCACAAGCCACGTATGTAGTTTGCTATAGAAGTGAGCTCCATTCAGACCTCTCAGTCAGACCCACTAAACACTGCGCCACAGAGGCAATCTAATTTATTTTTGTAGCAAGTTTGTGTCCAGCCTACTCTGACCTATGAAGATATAGGTCACATAACATATGTATGTATGTACAATGTGTATAAACCGATGTCATAACATACCGTTAATTAAACATGCTTGCTCCAGCAAAGTACAGTCGGCGACACACATAGATGACTACACATTTGTATGACTATAATAATAATTCTTACAACATCTCATACGTTGTTCTGATCCCGTATTAAGTAGCTTAAGCACTTGTGTTACAGATATCAGACAACAGAGGAACACAAATATATACTTAAATACATATATTACACCCAGACACTGAACAAACACAAGTGTTCATCGCACGAATGTTTGTCCAGGGTGGGGATCGAACCCACGACCTTTGGCGTAAGAGGCAGGGTCACTACCAATTGCGCCATCCGGTCAGTCGAAGTCACTGTCAAGTGTTGGTTCTAGTGACGGGGACGGAAGATTGCGATAGATGTCGCTGTCACTCCTGAATCCTTCATTTTATTTAAATGGCTCTTTTCGAAGATAATTCGTAAATGTCAAGTAACTTAATAATCCTAAACGATTACGGCTACGGCGGCCAATCTCAACGATCAGCCTCGTACGCGGGATATATTATAGTGCTCAAGTGTGTGCGCAAACACAAGTGCACTCTCTATTCCCTTACTCTTATATTCCGATGGGACACGACCGGAGAGGGATCGGGCGCAGGACCAACAGCTTATCGTGCTTTCCGAGGCACAGGGGTGCAAGACCGCCAACGTCCAGACTCCGGGTTGCCACTAAGAATTTCTTACCGAAAACTTAGGTAACCATTTTTTGGCCCGACCCGGGGATTGAACCCGGGACCTCATGCGCAGACGTCGCTTCTAAGTGCGACTCACTAACCACCGCGCCGCCGAGGCAGTCAAGTAACTTATTAAGAATAAGTAGGTAGTCAACAGTCGAAGTCATTCAAAGTCACAGTCACTCAATAAAACGTCGGTGTTTTACGTTTTATCGACCTACGGATTCAGCGGATATCACTCTAAAAGCACTCGCGGGTCTTATCTATCTGAGAGTTTCACTGTTCCGCATCTCTGCACTGATCCAGATGCAAATGTTCCAATCTTGTGAAAGAGACGTTTTTGCCAGGTCTATTATAAAGATAATTCCTACAGAGAGCGGCAACGCTTATAGGTAATCCGAAAACACAAAACCGGCCAAGTGCGAGTCGGGCTCGCGCACAAAGGGTTCCGTAGCAGCAAAGTCCAAAATTACAGTTAAATCAACCTATCTCAAAAACTATAAGAGATACTTTGATCAAACCAAAAATCGTTGAAAGAGTTAATTAGCATGCATCACCTCTATTTTTTTTAGAATTTTATACCCCGTAGTTATAAAAATAGAGGGGGGGGGGACATACTTTTTACGACTTTGAGAGCTGATATCTCAAAAACCGTTCACTTTAAGAAAAATGTTTTTTAGAAAACTTTATATCATTTTAAAAGACCTTTCCATTGATACCCCACACGGGTATGTACATCGAAAAAAAAAATTTCATCCCTCAGTTACATGTATGGGGGGCCCCACCCCCAATTCTTTTTTTTACTATTTAGTGTCATATTTTTGTAGCGGTTCATACAACACATATTCCCATCAAATTTCATCACTGTAGTACTTATAGTTTCCGAGTAAATCGGCTGTGACAGACGGACAGACGGACAGACGGACAGACGGACATGACGAAACTATAAGGGTTCCGTTTTTGCCATTTTGGCTACGGAACCCTAACAAAACGCTTGCGCGTTGCAATCGACATTTACCGCCATCTTTTGGTATTAATTAGGACTACGAGTAATGTTCCAAAACGAAGTAAGGGCGGGCCACTATACTGCTTTCGCTTTAGCATGATACGGGTGACAGATGTCATAATCTACATTTTTCACGTTTAGTCTCTTTCTGTCGTGTGACTTAAGGTGACGGGTAGAGCACAATAGCGACGCCAATCGATTTTAACTGGCGGTAATCAATTTTTCGCGTACGCGTTGGATCCAACATTTATGTATGGTTATTTAATAAATATTATAAGTGTTTTATGAGAGGTTGCAACCCCGAATTTGTTTAAAATAGATCCGGACTAGTAGCTAAAAATTAAAATCGATTGGCGTCGCTAGTGTGCCCTACCCGTCACCTTAAGTATAACTGTGTCCTGCTGTCACTGATATGATGATAAAGCGAAAGGACTATAGTAAAGAGAATATTTTCATGCTGCGACACCATCCGCCATCTTTAGACGGGGAAACTCTAAAAAGAAAATAATTAATTAAGACTTCTAATATCGATTGTACTTACGTTACATACATTATAGACAGACAGACAAACAAACAAACACAGGAAATTATTGTACAGACCTTGTGATACAAAGTGTGAACCGACAGTTGATATGATGGAAAGCCAAGTTTCGGCATGGCTGGGCCGGCTCGACCGGAGTGATACCACGGCCTCACAGAAAACAGGCGTGAAGCAGTACTGTCCTGTGTTTCGCTGCGTGAGTGAGGGTACCGGAGGCTCAATCCGGGGGAAAGGGGGGCTTCAAGGTTGGCAGCGCACTTGTGACTCCACTGGTGTCGCGGGTGTCCATGGGCGGCGGCAATCGCTTACCACCAGGTGATCCGTCTGCTAGCTAAAAAATCAACCTAGAAAATGAGTTTCAAGAGTTTTAAAGGTCAAGCCGGCCCATTCATACCGAAGCGTTGCTCTTCCACAGTGAAATGTTACTGTAAACTACAAATACAAATCAAAATGGTTATTTAAATTAAAAAGTTTCTCGGAATAAATCATAACCTTACATCACACATAAGATCTCTGAACGCATGTATAAAAATCAACAAGTGTTGGGATTACACGTTAGAAGATGCGCATAATTAGATACCATATAAATTATTTTATGACCGGACACAGTGAAATGAGATGTAGAGAGGTAACTCTTATATGGCGTGTATCTGTGAACATTTACATCCCTCTGAGACGACTGGTATGGCACACTAGCGACGCCACTCTAAACAGGATCTATTTTAAACAATTTCGGGGTTACGGCCTCTAGGCAAACTTATATATATAAAGTATGTTTCATATTTTTCGAACATAGCTCGGGTTTGTGATCACCAATCCGCATTAGGCAAGCGTGGTGATTAAGCCTATTCACATCATAGTAGCGATGACTTCATTTCTATGATGGAGGCCTTTGCCCTGCAGTGGGACAGTATATAGGCTGATACTTACTAAGAAGTTCTTACCGCTTGCTCAAGTGTGTGCGCAAACACCCCTCATAATCCGATGGGATCAGGCATCGGGCGCAGGACTAACAGCTTAACGTGCTTTTCCAGGCACGGGGTACAAGGCCGCCCACTTCCAGACTCCGGGCTGCAACTAAGAATTTCTTACCGAAAATTTAGTTACAATTTTTACCCGGGGATCGAACCGGGGAGCTCTTGCGCAGCCGTCGCTTTAAAGCGCGACCCACTAGCCACTACGCCACCGAGGCAGTGTTTTTCATCATGATCAGCCCATTTAAGTCCCCACTGCTGGGGCACGGGCCTCCCTCAATCACATGAGGGGTAATTGCCATACTCACCACGCTTGGCAGACGGGTTGGCGAGGGTTTTGATATAAATGCGTTTTCCTTCTCTGGGTGCTGATGATCATGCCAGCAGCTTTACCTTAGTCGCCTTTTACGACACCTCGATAAGAGTGAGGGTGGCCTATTCTACTCTGCAGTGTTTTTATACACTATCAATGAATCAAATATATTTTTTTAAACACCAGTAAAACCTTCCCAAATCCGCCCCGCCCATGTTCCTAGTTAGTAAGTCACTGAGTTTATCACATATTATAATCAGAATTTATTGCTGGGCATGTTCTGTTGATTTATACGAGTCTTTTATCTACGGTAATGGGTTCCGGATTTAGGGGTCCGCGGGGAAGTAATTAGATCCTTCGAAATTTGAGTATGAAGCGTGAATATGAATGTGTCAGTTTTAGATATGGATATGTAAATACTCATGGACCGCAAACATTATAATAAAGTATAAAAAGTATTGGGCGTCTATTGGCTGAAATGATGAAAAGTGCTATCCAAACGTGTACAAAATATGGCCGACTATTTAATAGTACACGGTAGCGCGTAAGAAACGCCATTTTTTGCCTATTCAATAGGGTGTATCGTAAACACTTAACCAGCCTTTAAGGTGACGGGCAGGGTACACTAGCGACGCCAATCGATTTCAATTTTTAACTGCTAAACCAAGCACAAATGTTGGGTCCGTTTTTGGACGCGAAAAAATGATTCACGCCAAAAGTGGCCGCCTTTGGCGTGAATCAATTTTTCGCGTACGCGTTGTACCCAACCTTTGTGCATGGTTGTTTAATAAAGAGTGTAAGTGTTTGCCTAGAGGTTGTAGCCCCGAAATTGTTAAAATAGATCCGGTTTAGTAGCTAAAAATTAAAATCGATTAGCGTCGCTAGTGTGCCCTACCCGTCCAACCAACCTCTTACACCTACCATTTTCAGTAAGCAATAATGGCTGTTGAATTTTAAACATACGGAACTAAAAAATATAAATCAAATGTGGGTAGTTTTTACGACATATCAAACAAACTACATCTTCATAGTATATTAAACATTACAACATTATGACTGACCGGATGGCGCAATTGGTAGTGACCCTGCCTCTTACGCCAAAGGTAGTGGGTTCGATCCCCACCCTGGACAAACATTCGTGCGATGAACACTTGTGTTTGTTCACTGACTTCGACTGACTTCGACTGACTTCGACTGACTTCGACTGACTTCGACTGACATCGACTGACTTCGACTGACTTTGACTGACTTCGACTGACATCGACTGACTACGCACTTTGTCAAAATATCACTTGTATTTTTTCCTGACGAGTTGTCCCGCTTAATAACGCCTAAAATCTAATACATGATAATGGCAGGAGTAATTCTAAGTCGAGTCAGGGCCCCACGACAATATTCATTTTAAATTTATTTTTGGACTTTTTAAATTTTGTTCATCATCGTCAGCTCATTTAAGTCCCTACTGCTGGGGCACGGGCCTCCCTCAATCACATGAGGGGTAGTTGCCATACTCACCACGCTTGGCAGACGGGTTGGCGAGGGTTTTGATATAAATGCAGAGTTTTCCTTCTCTGGGTGCTGCTGGCTTGATCATCAGCACCCAGAGAAGGAAAACTGTTGCTATTGGTCAAAATGATCTAATATATAATATAATAGTAAAATTTGATCAATGCTATTGATAACGCCAATACTATCAATTGTTTAATGCCCGATACAAAAACTATCGATACGTTATGTTATATGTTTCGATAGTATTTCTGCCTGATTGAATGTGTCCGATACTATCGATACTATGTATAGTAGTGGACATTAAAAAATCAATAGTATTAACGTAATAAATAGTATTTATTAATATTACTTTCGAAAGTATCGATACTAATAACAGCCAGCAATACTATCGACAGTATCGATACTATTAACAAGCAGGTATACTATCGATACTATTGACAACCAGCAATACTATCGATAGTATGGATACTATTGACAAACAGCATTACTATCGATACTATTGACAATTAGTATTACTATCGATAGGATCGATACTATTGACAACAAGCAATACTATCGACACTATTGACAACGAGTAATACTATCGACACTATTGACAACCCATAATACTATCGATAGTATCGATACTATTAACAATCAGCAATACTATCGATAGTATCGATACTATTGAAAACAAGCAATACTATCTATACTATTGACAATCAGTATTACAATCGATAGTATCGATACCATTGACAACCAGCAATACTATCAGTAGACTATCGATACTATTGATTTTAATTTACTATCAATAGTCTATCGATAGACTATCGATCGTGGACCATCGATATGCTACTCTATTTACTCATCCACCAAGCTGCCATCGCTCCATCATAAATATATGTGTACTTGTGGTATATGTAAGTACTTTTCCACTTTCACATTAATTCATCGTTCATTCTCATAACTTATTCATATTCGTAAACGATGATATATGATAATGACTCCGAATCCTCAAACCCCACTCCATGTGAACGTAATTATAACATCATTAAAGATGTTTAAACTGCCATTAATCAACGGGGTGGAAAATTAATGGGCCGAAAGTTGTGACGAATGTCAAATGTGGGAGAGCCACGCTTAGGCATGAATGGGCCGGCTCGACCGGAGTGATACCACTGCCTCACAGAAGACCGGCGTGAAGCAGCGCCTGCGCTCTGATTCGCCGTGTGAGTGAGGTTACCGGAGGCCCAATCGGGTGGGAAGGGGAAAAGGTTGGCAGCGCACTTGTGACTCCACTGGTGTTGCGGGTGTTCATGGGCGGCGGAATTGCTTACTATCAGGTGATCCGTCTGCTCGTCTGCCACCTCTCAAATAAAAAAAATAAAAAAATTGATAAATGCAGTGATACCACGGCCTCACAGAAAACCGGCGTGAAGCAGCACTGTGCTGTGTTTCGCTGCGTGAGAGTGCCAGAGGAATAAAGGTTGGCAGCGCACTTGTGACACCATCAGGCGATCCGTCTGCTCGTCTGCCTAGGGCTAGCACGAACATTCAAAGAATGTTATAGTAACTTTAACATTTTTTGATGTGAATGTTGGGTCCGTTTTTGTACGCGAAAAATTGATAATCGCCAAAAGCGGCCACTTTTAGCGTGAATCAATTTTTGGCGTACAAATGTTGGGTCCGCGGTCTCTCGGCAAACACTTATAATAAACAGTATATAAGTGTTTGCCGAGAGATTGTAACTCCGAAATTGTTTAAAATAGATCCGGTTTAATAGCTAAATATTAAATCGATTGGCGTCCCTAGTGTGCCCTACCCGTCACCTTAACGAACGCCCTACACGGCCAATAGGTTGGCTAATTTAACCAGATGGCTGCGACCACTGATAGTCACAAAATAAACACATAGGTGATTATTGATGATTGAAATAATGAAACAACATCATGACACACATGCGTGTTGTGTGTCATCTGTGCCTAAACAAACCCAGCCACCGTAATTATGATCTCAGTGGCGTCAAAAAATCACCCTAGCGGAAGTGAGCTAAAAACAACAGTAAAATGTTATGTTACGATTCGGTAGTGACGGGAAAAGGTTGCAGAAGTAACAGCTCTTGTCACTGTAACTTTTGGGTTCATTTAAGATATTTTTCCAGATGAATTTTTTGAAGCTTTTACTGATTCACTTATATTTTGGTCTTCAAGAGAAGAGCATACTCTGTTTTTAAAAAGGGCCGGCAACCCATTAGCGATATCTCTGATTTCGCGGATGTTCGTGGGCGGCGATGATTACGTTCCATCAGGTGACTCGTTTGCTCGTTTGTCCGCTTCTAGCATAAAAAAACATATTTTGGTGAGGTTATTCAAGAGGTACCAAATTTTATTGCTTTTTTTCTATTAAGGTGACGGTGGGGCACACTAGCGATGCCAATCGATTTTAATTTTTAGCTACTAAACGATCTATTTTAAAACAATTTCGGGGTTGGGTCGTTCTTCTTTTTATCGACAATGAGCCCGTCCTCAGTAACCGATCTAATATATAATATAATAGTAAAATTTGATCAATGCTATTGATAACGCCAATACTATCAATTGTTTAATGCCCGATACAAAAACTATCGATACGTTATGTTATATGTTTCGATAGTATTTCTGCCTGATTGAATGTGTCCGATACTATCGATACTATGTATAGTAGTGGACATTAAAAATCAATAGTATTAACGTAATAAATAGTATTTATTAATATTACTTTCGAAAGTATCGATACTAATAACAGCCAGCAATACTATCGACAGTATCGATACTATTAACAAGCAGGTATACTATCGATACTATTGACAACCAGCAATACTATCGATAGTATGGATACTATTGACAAACAGCATTACTATCGATACTATTGACAATTAGTATTACTATCGATAGGATCGATACTATTGACAACAAGCAATACTATCGACACTATTGACAACGAGTAATACTATCGACACTATTGACAACCCATAATACTATCGATAGTATCGATACTATTAACAATCAGCAATACTATCGATAGTATCGATACTATTGAAAACAAGCAATACTATCTATACTATTGACAATCAGTATTACAATCGATAGTATCGATACCATTGACAACCAGCAATACTATCAGTAGACTATCGATACTATTGATTTTAATTTACTATCAATAGTCTATCGATAGACTATCGATCGTGGACCATCGATATGCTACTCTATTTACTCATCCACCAAGCTGCCATCGCTCCATCATAAATATATGTGTACTTGTGGTATATGTAAGTACTTTTCCACTTTCACATTAATTCATCGTTCATTCTCATAACTTATTCATATTCGTAAACGATGATATATGATAATGACTCCGAATCCTCAAACCCCACTCCATGTGAACGTAATTATAACATCATTAAAGATGTTTAAACTGCCATTAATCAACGGGGTGGAAAATTAATGGGCCGAAAGTTGTGACGAATGTCAAATGTGGGAGAGCCACGCTTAGGCATGAATGGGCCGGCTCGACCGGAGTGATACCACCTGCCTCACAGAAGACCGGCGTGAAGCAGCGCCTGCGCTCTGATTCGCCGTGTGAGTGAGGTTACCGGAGGCCCAATCGGGTGGGAAGGGGAAAAGGTTGGCAGCGCACTTGTGACTCCACTGGTGTTGCGGGTGTTCATGGGCGGCGGAATTGCTTACTATCAGGTGATCCGTCTGCTCGTCTGCCACCTCTCAAATAAAAAAAATAAAAAAATTGATAAATGCAGTGATACCACGGCCTCACAGAAAACCGGCGTGAAGCAGCACTGTGCTGTGTTTCGCTGCGTGAGAGTGCCAGAGGAATAAAGGTTGGCAGCGCACTTGTGACACCATCAGGCGATCCGTCTGCTCGTCTGCCTAGGGCTAGCACGAACATTCAAAGAATGTTATAGTAACTTTAACATTTTTTGATGTGAATGTTGGGTCCGTTTTTGTACGCGAAAAATTGATAATCGCCAAAAGCGGCCACTTTTAGCGTGAATCAATTTTTGGCGTACAAATGTTGGGTCCGCGGTCTCTCGGCAAACACTTATAATAAACAGTATATAAGTGTTTGCCGAGAGATTGTAACTCCGAAATTGTTTAAAATAGATCCGGTTTAATAGCTAAATATTAAATCGATTGGCGTCCCTAGTGTGCCCTACCCGTCACCTTAACGAACGCCCTACACGGCCAATAGGTTGGCTAATTTAACCAGATGGCTGCGACCACTGATAGTCACAAAATAAACACATAGGTGATTATTGATGATTGAAATAATGAAACAACATCATGACACACATGCGTGTTGTGTGTCATCTGTGCCTAAACAAACCCCAGCCACCGTAATTATGATCTCAGTGGCGTCAAAAATCACCCTAGCGGAAGTGAGCTAAAAACAACAGTAAATGTTATGTTACGATTCGGTAGTGACGGGAAAAGGTTGCAGAAGTAACAGCTCTTGTCACTGTAACTTTTGGGTTCATTTAAGATATTTTTCCAGATGAATTTTTTGAAGCTTTTACTGATTCACTTATATTTTGGTCTTCAAGAGAAGAGCATACTCTGTTTTAAAAAGGCCGGCAACCCATTAGCGATATCTCTGATTTCGCGGATGTTCGTGGGCGGCGATGATTACGTTCCATCAGGTGACTCGTTTGCTCGTTTGTCCGCTTCTAGCATAAAAAACATATTTTGGTGAGGTTATTCAAAGGTACCAAATTTTATTGCTTTTTTCTATTAAGGTGACGGGTGGGGCACACTAGCGATGCCAATCGATTTTAATTTTTAGCTACTAAACCGGATCTATTTTAAACAATTTCGGGGTTGGGTCGTTCTTCTTTTTTATCGACAATGAGCCCGTCCTCAGTAACCTATGAAGTAATTAATTATAAAAAAGTATAAGTTACACCATCAAGATATTCCTAATTTACCATGAAATAATGACATTGTTTTATCACCTCGTAGATAGTTTAGCATGATTTAACTTTGTAAAAAAATATATAAAGCGTGACAGAGGTGTAAATGGCACTAATTTCGGGGGACGTGACGGAGGTGTTCATTTCAATCTAAAAGTTTTCTTTATCAATTAGATTTTACATCATGCATTAGTTCATATATAAAGTAGTACATTAACGAATATTTAGGACATACTATTTATCATTTGTGGTCTGTTATATAAAAGTTAAATGTTGATTTGTAAGTTTGGCTCATTGTCGATAAAAAAGAAGAACGACCCGGCTACAACCTCTCGGCAAACACTTATACTATTTATTCACATTTAAAAAAATCATCAGTATTTGATCTAGTCCTAACTGTAAATCAATTAATAATTAATCAATTAACATATAGCGTGGTCGTATTAGAAACATAGCCCAAAGGATTGCATGCCTCAAGTGGCAATGGGCAGGGCACATAGCGAGGAGAACAGACGGCCGTTGGGGCGGAACGGTCCTCGAGTGGAGGCCACGTACAGGTAGTCGCAGCCGTGGCAGGCCCCCCACAAGGTGGACCGATGATCTGGTGAAGATCGCGGGAATCCATAGGATGCGGGCGACACAGGACCGATCTTTGTGGAGAACATTGGGGGAGGCCTATGTCCAGCAGTGGACGTCTATTGGCTGAAATGATGACGATGACGATGATATAGCATTTATCGCTCCACCTAGCTACAGACAGATGTTTTTAATCTCAATTTGCTAGCGTTGGTTGGTCTGTTATTGTCCCTTCATTAACTAGGCAGTGAGTCTGCTAACTCAATCAATCACTCGCTTTTATGTAACATGGGCTGCATAGTTTCCGGGTTTCGCAAACCAATAAAATATAATAACTGATATACAGGGTTATTTAGAAAGATGGAAGCTCAGTGGCACAAATAAAATGAAAAAAAAAATGAAAAATGTTTTATTCATAACAAATTCTTACACTCCTTAAACATGGTTCTTAAAATAGTATATTGAAAAACTAAGTGACATTGCTAGATTTGACAGTTTTAAATTAATAATAACAAACTCAATTAAAGAGATTCATCAACACCAACTCGCATCACCGTCCAATTTCAACAAGAAAAGAAACGTGTCTCTTTAATCACTTGACATTGGCAAGTTGCGGCAAGACGCAGAGCCATTATTAAAAAAAAAATAGATTTGACAGTGACGTACCTGTCGTAGTTTTTTTGGTCTTGAATTCCAATCAAAATCAGAAAGAGTAAATTTACTTACACCGGTCAAGTTCTAATTAAAAACGTGTCTCTTTAATTAATCGACATTGGCAGAGTTATATCAGAGCTCGCAGTGGGAAACACAATAGCAGCCATAAAAAAAATAAACAGAATTCCAATATTTTAGTCTTTTTTTAGTTCAATAAGGTATTTTGCGCTAGATTTTGCTTAATCTTTTAGTTCAAAAGAGTTTTTTGCACAAGCGTAACCCTGTATAAGTTAGATATTCACGAAAACAATCGTTTATTTAAAGCCTGTGAATGCTTTGAGTTAGCTCGCTATCGGTAGAGCTATCTAGGACATCATAATTTATACCCAAATAGGTTTCCTTTGAATAGACTTAAAATTATTGTACTATGAACTACACAGTTAGCTGAGTATAGAATCTTATTTATATCTTGTACCTATTTTGTTCTTGTGTAATATTATCTTTGGAAAGTAACCAAATTCTTATAATTGCCTAAAGTGGCCACTTTTAGCTATAACAAAAAAATCGTTACGAAGAATTTAGGTATGACACAAATTTGTTTCAAACAATCCTTAAGGTGGCGGGTAGGGCACACTAGCGAAGCCAATCGATTATAATTGTTAGCTACTAAACCGGATCTATTTTAAACAATTTCGAGGTTACAACCTCTCGGCAAACATTTACACTATTTATTAAACAACCATTCAAAAATGTTGGGTCCAACGAGTACGCGAAAAAAAGATTCACGCCAAAAGCGGCCACTTTTGGCGGTAATCAATTTTTCGCGCACAAAAACGGACCCAACATTTGTGCATGGTTATTTAATAAATAGTGTTTTCCGTGAGGTTGTAACCCCGAAATTGTTTAGTAGCTAAAAATTAAAATCAATTGGCCCTACCCGTCACCTTAACAGCGTGCAATGATAAACTGTTTACTTCGACATGCATCTTTAACGCTTCAAATGTGAACGTTGTTAATTATACGATAGCTTTCGGCATTTGAATAAATTATTTATAATTGCTAAGCTGTATGCTGGGTACAAGGAATACTTGTAAGCTGGCATTAGTTATACTTCAATATATGTTTATGGCCGGAATCGGATTTTGAGGGTTTTTTAAATGTTAGAAGCGTCGAAAGAGCAAGCCGGTCATCTAATGTTATGTCTTTTTAAACGACGGGGTGTTATAAGTTTGACGTGTCTGTGTGTGTGTCTGTCTATGGCATCGTAGCTCCCGAACAAATGAAGAGATTTTGATTTTGTTTTTTTGTTTGAAAGATGAATAATGAGGGAGTGTTCTTAGCTATGTTGGATAAAAATCGATCCAAGATGGCAAAGATTTAGATTTTATGTTTTAACACAACTCCCACAATATGGGTATCATATTAATAAAAGGGCTTGAGTAGCAGAATATATTAATTGTGAAAAATTTCAAATCCAAGATGGCCGCCGTCAGAAAATGACGAATAACCTATTTGTTGTTCCAACTGCCTCAAAATAGATATCAAATGAAAGAGCTTTAGTTGTGTCGGAGGTTTTTTAAATTTTCAATTTAAATTTTAATATGATAATTGGTAGATGAGCAGATGGATCACCTGATGGTAAGCGATTGCCACCTCCCATGGACACCCGCGATACCAGTAGAGTCACAAGTGCGCTGCCAACCTTTAAACCCCTCTCCCCCGATTGGGCCTTCGGTACCCTCACTCACGCAGCGAAACACAGCATAATGCTGCTTCACGCCGGTTTTCTAGTGTAAAATAATCACAGCTATGAACTTTTCAGAGATCCCATGAGTCTCTAAAGCGTTGCCGATGCGTTGCTCTCTCTGGGTGACTTTGAGCCTCCTTAATCGGCACATTGTAAGGGGCCACGTTTCGGTTCCGTATGTTATCACTGGCAACACACACGCATTGAAGACTTTCGTCTTGAGACACTGCGGTAGATGGGCCGAAAATGTTGTTAGCAATTATTTATATTAATTTTCATTTACCTAGCCTTAATTTTTTTTATGGCTTGCTGTTCCTCTTACGAGACAACTCTGCCAATGTCAAGTGATTAAAGAGACACGTTCCTTAGAAAATTTGTTGAGAAATGAGCTGGTTCTCTTCAGATGATTGAGTTTGGGTTATTATTAAACATCACCTAAAACAAACAAAACGTACACTGACATACACATTTAGACAACACAAACTTTGTTAATTTGGAGATACATAGAAACTGTTACTATAATCTTCATCATCATCATCATCATCATCATCATCATCATCATCAGCCCATTTAAGTCTCCACTGCTGGGGCACGGGCCTCCCTCAATCACATGACTATAATCTTATATTATACAATTTGATATAGTTACCTATCCTTAATACTAACTCGACAATTTGCCCTTTGTTACTTTTATTATATACTCGATAAATATCACGTGCTAACTAGACCCGCCCCTACTATCGTATCGTAAGCAATTTATATGAAAGTTGAAAAGCTCCCTCTATCGCTCTTAAGCATAACTAACTTCTCTCCCACTTCGAATTAAAAGGTGCCCCTAATTAGCGACACCATTCGATTAGCTACTAAACCGGATCTATTTGAAACAATGGACAACATTTCATATTTTTAACATGTCCATATTGTTTTTTTATATGAAAATAGACATAAAATGAACAAATCCTTATTTTTTCTTTTTTCAAAATTTGGCCATTTTTTTTTTTTTTTTTACGAACTGTAGGCTAACGCTTGACCACAATCTCACCTGATGGAAAGTGACGATGAGGTCTAGGATGTAACGCGTTTGCCTAGGAGATGCCTGTTCACTCTTGCCTTAAAGATGTCCAGATTGAAGTGGTCCGGAAAAACAGACCTTGGCAAGGAGTTCCATTCCTTGGCTGTCCGCATTATGAACGTTGACTTGTTGACTGTACAAGTTATCAATACATACTATACAAGTTGACTGTACAAGTAAAATAAGTTGAGTCGAAAGACAAGGATAAATATAAAGGCCTGGATCGCCACGTCCGAGGTTCTAGCGGACTTCTCCCAGGAGAAGTCGCATACAAAAAAAATTAATACACTCACGTGTCACAGACATGCGGCGCCACCTGCAGGCAGGCGTGCGCGAGCTGCAGCGCGTGCTGCGTGCGAGAGAGATGCAAGAGTTCCTGCACCCACACGCAATACAGTTAGGGAGTTCTTGAGGTGCTTCAACGCTGGTACTGTGGAAGAAAACAATACTACCGTTTGGAACAATGGTAGTGAACGCTGCCTTTGGTCCAAGGGTTGCGGGTTCGATCCCCGCACAGTACAAATATTTATGTGCATGAACATGTCTGTTTGTATTGGTCTGGGTGTTTGTATGTATTATAAGTATGTATTTACAAAAGAAAAGTATTGTATGTATATATTTGTAATTCCGCTGTTGATTCTGATATCCGTAACACAGGTGCTTGAGCTACCTATCTCGGAGTCAGATCAATGTATGTGATGTTGTGAAATATGATATGATATGATATGAATACTGCTGTTACTATTACTAAATAAAAAATAAGCACAGACTGGCCGTTCCAAATATCAGGCTCCATAAGGTTGCCAGTTCATTTATAGGATTGAGCATAAAAATGTTTAATATGTTACCTCAGATTATTATTGACTTCATCATCATCATCATCATCAGCCCATTTAAGTCCCCACTGCTGGGGCACTGGCCTCCCTCAATCACATGAGGGGTAATTGCCATACTCACCACGCTTGGCAGACGGGTTGGCGAGGGTTTTGATATAAATATTTATTTGTTAACAATTTAAATCAATTGACGTCGTTAGTGTGCCCTACCTGTCGCCTTAAGCACGCTATGAGTTCCTTGAATATTCGTGCTAGTATAACTGTTCTTCGTCACGTGATAAAAATCACTGCTACAAATATCACGTGACAGCACACCTCTACTCATTACAAACTCATTAGCAGCACGAGTTCTGTCTCGCGGAGAGATTTACCCTCCACTTAAAGACGAAATGGTTGCTCTGACACATTTATACAAATCCCCGCCACGAAAAAAGTTCAGCGGCAGAACACGCAACTAAAATTTGAGATTCCTTGTGTCTATGGACATAAGCTCAAATTTGAATGTTGGTGGCGACTCAAGCGCCATTTTGACAGGACTTCGTTGGTGGACGTTATTTTACCGCCATGTTGCTTTCCGTTTATTGTTTGAAATGTGAAATAGTAAATGGTTTAAAGGTAATTTGGATAATAGTTCTCCATCATCGCTTCATTTTGTCATTCTCGGGTTTTAAAGGTTCAGGGCTCGATCTTAAGTTACAATCGAATCAAAATAAATAAATATTTCACAATATCACATACATTGATCTGACTCCGAGATAGGTAGCTCAAGCACCTGTGTTACATATATCAGAATCAACAGTGGGATTACAAATACATACCTATATATAATACTTTTCTTTTGTAAATACATACTTATAATACATAGAAAACACCCAGACCTATACAAACAGACATGTTCATGCACACAAATGTTTGTACTGTGCGGGGATCAAACCCGCAACCCTTGGACCAAAGGCAGCGTTCACTACCACTGATCCAAACGGTACATCAAAATTTTCTGCGAAATAAAACCGCCTTCAAAAACCATGAACTAAAAAGTGTAAAATAATATTTTTAACACTTTATACACTTCAAATAACATTTTATAACAGTACACTCGAGAAAAGGTGTTACCGAAGTCGGCGCCCAATACTATCTTGTAATTTGATACAACATCAATTATTCCACAGGGATTGGGCGCCGATTTCCGTAAAACCTTTTCTTGAGTGTACTGTTATAAAATGTTATTGAAGTGTATAAAGTGATAAAAATATTATTTTACACTTTTTCATCATCAGTCCATTTAAGTCCCCACTGCTGGGGCACGGGCCTCCCTCAATCACATGAGGGGTAATTGCCATATTCACCACGCTTGGCAGACGGGTTGGCGAGGGTTTTGATATAAATGCAGAGTTTTCCTTCTCTGGGTGCTGATGATCATGCCAGCAGCTTTACCTTAGTCGCCTTTTACGACACCTCGGTAAGAGTGAGGGTGGCCTATTCTACTCTGCCGGGGACTACACGGACTTTTTAGTGTCTCATATTTTGGCAAAAAAATGAGACACTAAAAACACCTTTTTAAAATTTTAGGGTTCTCACTTTTTTAGCTAAATTTAAATGAAAAAAAAAGAAAGTGTCAAATAGGTGACCGCTCAGCTTTTGTCGACACTGGCCGAATATAGCCAGCGGCGACGCTGGTTTTCAGCGGCTAACCTAAGACATTGTTGCGCCTCTGTTCCTCTCCGCCTCCATTATACAACCCGTAAGGGTAAAGCCAAATAGGGTCACTTCCAGACTCCGGGCTGACACTTAGAATTTCTTACCGAAAACTTAGGTACTATTTTCTATTCCAGGAAGAATAAGAATAAGAATAATTTATTACAGATAATTGTTACATTACATTATGGCACTTTAAACTTAAGCTAACAAAAATAGATAAACAAAATTAACGAAGTGTAACATACAGGAGATCAGTCCGTAGGTCCCACACTAGGATAACCCTGTATCGTGGGCACCTACCTACATGACGAGATGCGAGTTGCGATAGATGCTTCATGTAGAAAAGTGAAGAACTTAAATTTTTTAAATAATATTTTTTTCTTATATAAATCTATTGATAAAGATAGGTAACTAAAAACTAAAATCTTATTATTTGTACAATTATTTATTTAAACTAAATGCCTGTGCGAATTAGCCTATATGCATGTAGTTATGAGTGGGTGTGTATGTGAGTGTGTGTGTTTTTGTGCGTTTATGTGTACAGATGAGTTGTATTTGCAAGTCACGACTATTATTTTATTTTAAACGGCTTATTAGGCTCTCTGTTTGATGGTAGGTCATGGATAAGAGCAAGGAGGAAATTATCTTTTTTGCTTGGCCAACAGTGAACTCTTGCGCAGCCGTCGCTTTATAGTGCGACCCACTAACCACTGCGCCACCGAGCCAGTTGAGTTATAAGGACGACATTGCGATTGTCTACTCTGCGGATAGTCGCCGGGTATATCTAAGTTTATAATTTAGTACTCTTTTACGAGTCAGAGATATGAAGCAATAAAGAGTCTCGACCCTGTGATTAACTCCTGCCTAGTTAAGGGGAAGGCACTGTATGACTGTTAAATTAAATAATGCATCTCATGTATTGACTTGATTCTGTACTAAGTCCCGAACTTAGGTGACGGGTAGGGCACTAGCGACGGCAATCGATTTTAATTTTTAGCTACTAAACGTTTTTGTACGCGAAAAATTCGCGCAAAAAAATCGCGCATGCGTTGGACCCAACATTTGTGCAAGGTTAATTGCAACTTATTGAGAATAAGTAGAATGAATGAATGAATGAATGAATATACTTTTATTGCACTCAAAATAAAGCATGAAAACTTAAAAACTAGATATTACAGGAAGTGTACAACGAAGGCGGCCTTATCACTATGAGCGATCTCTTCCAGGCAACCTTTGGGTAAAGGACACTTGATGAAGGTGTCATCATTTCAGCCAATAGACGTCCACTGCTGGACATAGGCCTCCCCCAATGTTCTCCACACAGATCGGTCCTGTGTCGCCCGCATCCAATGGATTCCCGCGATCTTCACCAGATCGTCGGTCCACCTTGTGGGGGGCCTGCCACGGCTGCGACTTCCTGTACGTGGCCTCCACTCGAGGACCTTTCCGCCCCAACGGCCGTCTGTTCTCCTCGCTATGTGCCCTGCCCATTGCCATGCAATCCTTTGGGCTATGTCTGTAACCTTAGTTCTCCTGCGGATCTCATCATTTCTGAAGATGAAGGTGTAGGGCGGTGCAATCTTAAATATTTATTTACTTACACAGAAAGGTTAAATGCAAATACATAAATAAAATATGAATATACTAATACATACAATATATATAATATATGATTAATAAATAGATAAATATAGCAACTAAAATAATAACAATGGATCCCAAAGCAGACGAATGATTCTCAGAGGACAAGAAGAGATGGGTGAGAGGAAGTGGGAACAGTGGTCTCAAAGGTTCAGGAAATGTGATTTAATTTGGGCTTTAAAGATGGGTAGGGAATTGGATTGCCTGATTGTCAGAGGTAAAGCATTCTACAGTCGGATAGAAGGCACGGTGAAGGATTGGCAGTAGGATTGAGATGAATGAGGAGGGAACTTAAGATGGAGAAGTTTGGAAGAACGCATATGACCTCGAGTGGGCTGGATTTAAACTGGAAACGCTCTTTGAGGTAGAAGTCAGTCAAAGTCACAGTCAATCAATAAAACGTCTGTGTTTTACTTTTTATCGACCTACGGATTCAGCGGATATCACTCTAAAAGCAATCGCGGGTTTTAAGACTCTATAAGGTCCAAGCAAGTTGTCACGAGACAACGCACTCGACACACAATAGCAGTGTTAAAAACGATACAATCCAACGATTCTTATTATTAGGATCACTTTGCGGCACTTCACTGCACAAATAAACACCAAATTTGAACACTAAAAACCACTAGACACTAATTTAAAACCTTTGAATTGCATCAGCCCACGCGGCTTGTTTTAGCCCTACCCGCCGAATCCCTAATAAAATGTGCTTTCTCTCTTTCTATTCAATTTAACTGTCACCATCTCTATGACATTAATTCGAATTTTTCTTTGTTTTACAGGTAAGCGGATATTTATCAGCACTGACCGGCCATCTAGTAAGGCTGAATGAGAAATCGCACCAGTAGTATAGATGTGAGCCAAGCCTTTATCCAATGTCAACTTATAAAGGCTGCGTGAAAGAGGTCGCTCAAATCACAGCAAACGAGCAGACGGATCACCAGATGGTAAGCAATTCCGCCGCCCAAGGACACCCGCAACACCAGTGGAGTCACAAGTTTTGCCCTTCCCCCCCATTGGGCCTCCGGCAACCTTACTCACACGGCGAAACACAGCGCAGGCGCTGCTTCACGCCGGTATTCTGTGAGGCAGTGGTATCTCTCCGGTCGAGCCGGCCCATTCATGCCTTAGCGTGGCTCTCCCACATTTTCGGTATTTCTCTTATTCTAATAATTAAACCTGAACTTTCCTAAAAGGTCAGCAATACACTTCTGGTGCAGCTGATGTTCATAAACAGTGGTAATCCCTTAACCATCAAATATTATGAAAAGGGCATCCTTTTTGGTACAAAAATGCCTGTTAACTAACTCGGGAATGAGCTTCCAGCTGCGGTGTTTTTTTTTAATGTGTTAGGTGGCAGACTAGCATTTATTATTATTTGATAGAAATGGGGTGAGACCTGCGTCTCATAGCCACTGCGACCAGTAGATGATCTATTGTGGCAGCCCCGTAACCTATTTTTGCCCCGTTTCTCGATTGAAATTCTGTAACATCATCAATATTTGAAAAGAGTAACTACTGAGTTTCTTGCTGGTGTCTTCTCAGTAGAAATCGATAGATATTATGTACGGTAGATATTATGTACCTATTTTGACATTCATAAGTGTTCTGTGTGGACCTAAATTGAATAAAGAATTTTTTATCTTTATCTTTATTACAGCACCTCATGTACAGACTAGCATACGGATCGCCTGATGGTAAGGTGGACACCAGTCGAGTCACAAGTGCGATTCCAACCTTTAAATATCCCTTTCCCCCAGTATTTCTGGTATACTCACGCATCGATACATAACACAGTGCTGCTTCACGCCGGTTTTCTGTGAGGCCTGGTATCACTTCGGTCGAGCCGGCCCATTCATGCCGAAGCTTCCCCACGGTCAGTCTCCCACAGTAGTGTGTAGTCAATGTATGTTATTCATTCATCATCATCATCATCGTCAGCCCATTTAAGTCCCCACTGCTGGGGCACGGGCCTCCCTCAATCACATGAGGGGTAATTGCCATACTCACCACGATTGGCAGACGGTGGGCGAGGGTTTTGATATAAATGCAGAGTTGTCCTTCTCTGGGTGCTGATGATCATGCCAGCAGCTTTACCTTAGTCGCCTTTTACGACAGCTCGGTAAGAGTGAGGGTGGCCTATTCTACTCTGCCGGGACCACACGGCTAATTCATTCATTCATTCAATTATGACCAACCACTACTTTCTACCACGTACCTCAGTTCTGTGGAACGGTTTGGCTGCGGGAGTATTTCCCGACGGCTACGACTTAGGGACCTTCAAGAGAAGAGCGTCCTCCTTTTTAAAACAATCACGATATTGGTTTATTCCCGCTGTCCACCCTCTGCTAGTCCACCACGGGTGGACAGTGATACAATTGTTTGAAAAATTCCCTCTGTCCACCCCCTCTTTCAACCGAGAAAGTGGACACCGGGATTTTTTTAAATACTCGTTTCGATGTCCACCCGGGTTTCGATGTCCAACCAAGATATTTATATCTTTACTGTTAGTCCAAATATCTTCCAGATGGCTGTCAAGACCCTCCTAGAAAGGTTATGATTATATCATAATTAATGTATAAACCATTGTAAATATTATGTGAGTAAAATGGCGCCTAACTAAAATGTAAAGAACACGGTAGTTCCATGCGGCCGCCAACAGATGGCACTAGTTAAAACAACGTCGGCTAAACATTGAAAATCGCGATGACGAGATTTTTTCCATTAACTTTAAATAATATATTGAAAATTTGCACGTCCATTACGACGGAATATGTTAGCACTATGTATATGTTAAGACCAATTTATAACCATGTTCTATCGCAAATAAATGATTGATTGATTTTATTTGTTACTACCAATAGACTCTAGAACTTAGTAAATAAACTCTTTTATTCGTCACCTAAATTGGCTTTTATTCTGTACTTATATTAGCCCCAAATTGCGCTGAGGTCAGTGGTTTGTTCAATTAAATTTACCCATTCTTACATTTTGTTCAACTTTTTTTTTACATTGTGTTCCATGTCAGGGATACATGTTCTTAGGTCTTATAGTCTAGGTCGTAATTTATCTTATAAGCTTACTATGTATAACTTTCTTAACTGTTGCATGTTTTGTGTACTTAATAAAAGAAATAAATAAATAAATAAAAAAGGCCGACAACACATTAGCAATCTCTCTGATTTCGCGGATGTTCATGGGCGGCGTTGATTACTTTCCATCATGTGACTCGCTGGCCGTGTGGTCCCCGGCAGAGTAGAATAGGCCACCCTCACTCTTACCGAGGTGTCGTAAAAGGCGACTAAGGTAAAGCTGCTGGCATGATCATCAGCACCCAGAGAAGGAAAACTCTGCACATATATCAAAACCCTCGCCAACCCGTCTGCCAAGCGTGGTGAGTATGGCAATTACCCCTCAGGTGATTGAGGGAGGCCCGTGCCCCAGCAGTGGGGACTTAAATGGACTGATGATGATGTGACTCGCTTGCTCGTTTGTCCGCCTCTACCATAAAAAAATGCCCACCGGAGAAGAGAGTTGGAAAACAGCCTGCCCTTAACAGAACTTGTTTACATTATGCCCACGCGCACAGTTTGCTGCGCTGATCGCTTTGTCTGTACGTTTGTGCGTAAAGACTCAATTACATCGCTGGAAGTGCTATATTTAGGAAAGAAAGAAAATATTTATTATTATAGACATCACAACACAGAACATTATAGCAATTGTAAACAGAACACAATTTGGCACAAACAGAAAACAATTAAAAATACATAAAAATAAAACAAAAGGAAAAAAAAAACAAAACTATCTCATGTCCATCATGTCATGTCATGTCTTGTCTTCTATCTAATGTCCTTTACCTGAAGGTTGTCTGGTAGAGATCGCTCCCAGCGATAAGACCGCCTAAATTGTACATTGTTCTCTGTTATACCTAGCTTTTAAGTTTTGTATGTTGTGCAATAAAGAGTATCTATCTATCTATCTATCTAACTATATTCAATCATGTCCAGACAGTGCCAAATGAATATTATGATGTGTTATCATGTCTAGTATAAATGGCCCTCACTCAGCTTATGTCACAGCCCAGACAAAGGCCATGACGCATATTGCATTTTTACTCATATTCACGTTGTTTAAGGCTTTCATATTAAGGTGACGGGTAGCGCACACTAGCGACGACAGATGTTAATATCTTATTCCCATACAATTTGACTCATCTTGACAGATGCAAAATGTATATAGTGCGACTACGATCAGAAGGCACTTCAATTCCACTGCTGCATCGTGAGGAATTTCACACACACATCTTATCTATTTACTTTTAATACAGCTATAATCCGTGTTTGTTTACTTCTATTTATTATCGTATATAATTAATACTTGTTTAACGTCTACTTATTTGTCTACTCTCATTTAGTTAGTTTAAGTTGTTACTGCGCGGTGCCGTCACGTGCATCCCTCAATACTGGCAATGGCTGAAAATCAGTGGTTTGCTCGTCGAGTAAACAATTCACTGAGCCATTGCCTTTCGCACCACTACTGCACACATGCCTCACTATAAGACCTTATGGGGATTTTAACTGTACTTACTTTTATACTGCTCTGAATGTGTGCTTTTTGATGCGAATAAACGTTTTATCTATCTATCTATCTATCACTTCAGTGACATTGACAGGAGGGCGTTGTACAACGATCTTTCTATGGGTAAATGTCAAAACTGCCAAAAAATAGTTCCAATTTTTGCCACGTCGATCTCAATCGATATTAATTTTTAGCTACTCAACCGGATCTATTTTAAACAATTTCGGGGTTACAACCTCTCGGCAAATACTTATACTATTTGTTAAATAACCATGCACAAATGTTGGGTCCGACGGTACGCGAAAAATTTATTTACGCCATAAGTAACCGCTTTTGGCGTGAATATTTTTTTCCGTTGGCGTCACTAGTGTGCCCGCTGTCACCTTAAGCCTAACCCCAACATAGTAGCTGACTTGATTTCTATGATGGAGGCCTTTGCCCTGCAGTGGGACAGTTTATAGGCTGATACTTTAATAATTAATGCAGTTGCATATCGCCATGTGGCGTGCAATCTCTAAGATGCATTCCGTAGTATCTTATCAACTTTTATGGGGTACTTGCAGGACGCACTTTATTTCTTCATTCAGTCCGTTGTGTTGCTCTTGTCTGGATATAGCACTGTAATCTGAGTGCACGGCAGTGCGCCTGCCAAGATCAGGCGTTATATTGTAGGAAATTTTCGTTGTTCATCGTCAGCCCATTTAAGTCCCCACTGCTGGAGCACGGGCCTCCCTCAATCACATGAGGAGTAATTGCCATACTCACCACGCTTGGCAGACGGGTTGGCGAGGGTTTTGATATAATTGCAGAGTTTTCCTTCTCTGGGTGCTGATGATCATGCCAGCAGCTTTACCTTAGTCGCCTTTTACGACACCTCGATAAGAGTGAGGGTGGCCTATTCTACTCTGCCGGGGACCACACGGCCAGGAAATTTTCTTTGTTCATATTACATTATTATTAATATGTTGTTGTTGTACGCTATAATACGGAAGAAAACGGCCTCTCTTCTCAAAAGGGTGAGGGGTCTTTGCTTTGCTTATTTTGTATGACATGGGGGGGTAGGTCATTCTAGATGATGATTACGTCATCTATAATTATTTTCTTTTTAACACAATTGTCAACCCTTACATTCTGTTTGCTTGACAACGTAACGTATTTTCGGGGAATTACCTACAAATAAATGCATACGGTTAGTAGGGTTGCCGAGCTGTGACATAAAAATCGAAAAATGTTCACGTAAGCAATATTAAGAGCTTTGTGTTGGCAACAGGCGTTTTCTGCTAGATAATCTGTGACCATTTTGAGAAAAATCTGTGATTACGTATTATTTTGATTTAATCTGTGATGTGTCAACTTGACTTAAGTTGACACTTGAAGAAGAAAAAAGGAGAAGTTTTTTGAAATCTTTACTTTAAATAGTTAATTTAGCTCCGTGTTCTAAGAATAATGTTTTTTTTTTTTTTTTAATTATTGTTTTGTGAATTGGATAATTACGCACCTATCTACTGATTATACTAAATAGTTTGTGATTGTATTCGGACGTTTGATTTTACCTGTCGCTAGGAATTGGAAAGAAAAGTTTACATTTGCTTTGGTAAATAACTGTTTTGACTGACCGGATGGCGCAATTGGTAGTGACCCTGCCTCTTACGCCAAAGGTCGTGGGTTCGATCCCCACCCTGGACAAACATTCGTGCGATGAACACTTGTGTTTGTTCAGTGTCTGGGTGTAATATATGTATTTAAGTATATATTTGTGTTCCTCTGTTGTCTGATATCTGTAACACAAGTGCTTAAGCTACTTAGTACGGAATCAGGTCAACGTATGAGATGTTGTGAGAATTATAAACTGTAATAAATCTGCTTACAACCTGTGCGGATAAAGAATGGGATCAGAAATGGCGGCGCATCTATTCACTTCTCGCTCGCACACCCACGAGTGCGAGTATAGACGCAAATAGTGCGCGAGCGAGAAGTGAATAGATGCGCCGCCATTTCTGATCCCATTCTTTATCCGCAAGGTTTGTACGTAATACTTGAACGTCCCCTTTTTAGTGTACAAATTTGGTGTTTATTGGTGCAGTCAAGTGCCGAAAAGCGATCAATAATAAGAATCCTTGAAAAGTATCATCGTTTTTAACACTTCTATTGTGTGTCGAGCGAGTTGTCTAGTGACAACTTAAATAAAATAAATATTTCACAACATCACATACATTGATCTGACTCCGAGATAGGTAGCTCAAGCACCTGTGTTACGGATACCAGAAGCAACAGTGGGATTACAAATATATATACTTTCTTTTGTAAATACATACAAACACCCAGACCAATACAAACAGACATGTTCATACACACAAATGTTTGTACTGTTCGGGGATTGAACCCGCAACCCTTGGACCAAAGGCAGCGTTCACTACCACTGTTCCAAACGGGTCGTCAAACACTTGCTTGGACCGCTGAATCCGTAGGCTGTGAAAAAAACACTGTGACTTTGACTTTGACTGACTTCGACTGTCGATTACTTACCTACTTATTTTTAATAAAAAAAAAATCAAAAATCAAAAGTATCCTTATTCAATTTAAGTCCATACAGAACATTTATGAATGTCAAATATTATATAATCTACCGCTGATTCGGAATGTCAATTTCTACCGAGAAGAATCAGCAAAAAACTCAGTAGTTACTCTTTCCAAATAATATGGTAATTACAATTTTCATTCTTATACAAATTATGATTACAGTGACAGCATACTGTCACTGTAATCATAATTTGTATAATATACAATGCTTAAATCGTCAAAGAAAAATTATGAAATGAATTATACATTAGAGGACAGGCGAAGAGATCAACATGTCCAAGAATCCTTATCATTCAAATAATCATCTACTTTATAGTAGCCTTTCTGCATTCGGCAGTTTTTTACATGCAACTTAAACTTATGTACAGGTAAATCAATGATATTTTGAGGTTACTTTTTAAACATTCTAATTCCAATAAGTTACAGCTAATAAGTTACATGACATTTGCAAATTATGTTCGGGTAGAGTGCCGTCAATCTCAAGTTTGAACCAAAAATATATGATAATCCGAGGATCTCCTTTCTTCGATCGATTTTCACCTTAATGTCAAAAAAGTTTGGTTCAATATTTTTAGCGACATAAAGTGTGTGGCTGTCTGTATTAACATAACAGTCGCTTTTAGCTCTGGAATGTTCTGTTATGATCACATAAGCATTACCCAAACTGTAAATATTTAATCATATCCACTGCATTCCACTCATTGAATTGTTAAAATGTTTGCTGTATTCAAAACATGTATTGTGTTTTTTATAAATAAACTAATTACTTAAGAGCTTTATGGAAATTTCTTCATAACAAATGGTTTTTACGGTTCTCAACTTATTTATTTTTCAATCATTGTGTTATATATGTTGCAATAAAAGAACCGCCTTCGAAAACCATGAACAAAAAAATCTACGAAAAATAGATCTCATTTTTCGGTAGCAGAATATTTTCATAACCTATAGTTGACATAACCTTGTAACAACTTGCATTGATATCTGAAGAGAACCAGCTCATTTCTCAACAAATTTTCTAAGGAACGTGTCTCTTTAATCACTTGACATTGGCAGAGTTGTCTCGTAAGAGCAACAGCAAGCCATAAAAAAAAGCTTGCATTGAATTTATCAATCTTATATATATTATTTTAAAAAAAGCACAATTTCTTAGTTTTTTAAATTTTATGTTTGTGGCAATAATGACAAAAAAGAAAATTTCACGAATTACTTTCTCCATTAATCTATTTATAAACTTATTAAAAAAAAACTTTTTTAGAGAATTGAACGTTGGTACAATGTTGTATCTGTCAATGCATTTTCTTTTTAAGCTCTAGGGAGGTACCCCATGTAATCGAACGAATACAATGTTGATCGTGTAGGCATATTCAACCATAAATGAAAAGCCACATTCTGATTAAAATAAAACGTATTATTCTCTTGCTTAAAAATATAAATACATAAATAATTTGGTCAACAGAAAAATCATTTGTGTAACACAATATAAAGTGTTGTGATTTCGAAGAAAATAAATAAACTGGCCGCGGATCGATATCCAGTGGGTCTACTACGCCAAACGATAAACGATATATCGTGCCAATAATCGTGTCGAGGCCTACTATAAGTAACATCGTATCGACTGTCGTTTATACGAATCTACGAACGATATTACTTCGACAGTTCTTACAAAAACCCTACTCTAACACAGCTTTTATCGATACGAATAATTGAATTTGACAGCTTCACCAACGTCAAATCGACGAACATTGCTACGACGTCTCTGATGTTATCGTGAAGAGACAACATTACAACGAAACGATAGTTTCGTTGTAATTTTGAATTTAACTACCCATATTTTCTTCTCCGGACTAGTATCTTCCTTTATCACTGTTGAATAGATTTCGGTTGTGGTGGACGATTGGATTTGATATACATAAATCAAAGAATATAACCACCACTGCAGCTCGACATAATTCTAAAACATTAAAACCATGTTTGTCAATGATTGATCAGAAAAGAACACCCAGATAAATAAATACGGTAAATACACACAATTGCTAGTTCACTGGTTAATACTCACAAGTTTACTAATTTTTCAAATAAAATTTGTAGCACAGAACACTATTATTTGTATTTGTAACTAATTAAAAGTACTCTATGTTTATAAAACTTTTAAAAACACGCACTTTTTATACAAATAAAATTTGTGACATTAATTTTTTTTTTAGGCATTTATGGTCCACACTGAAGAATAATAAGCCAAACAGCCAATTGTTTTTTAAATTTTACAATCATTCGTTCACGAACATTGGAATAAAACGAAAGTAAATTGTCTATACTTGCGATAATCGATACAGATTACGAACATTTCTTAAAGTAGGGTAGGGGAAGGTGAGGTATAATGATCCCCTTAAGGGAAAAACTTAACTGTGACTAAAGTTGAAGGCAAAATCGCAAGATTTCTATTGTTGGAGGTAGTGAATTTACTTAACTTTGTAACTACATACTTATTTTTTATTATATGTATACAGTTTTTTTTTATTAGAGGTTTTTGTGAAAGTCTAGTAAAGGATCATTTTATACACCCCTATGTATAAAATGATCCCAGGGGTTCGGGTAAAATAATCCCAGGGATCATTTTGTACATAAGTTAATAAATATCAGGAAAAGAAAACACTCAGATGTTTATTTCAATCAAATATGTATTCTTCATAACAATTAAAGTAAGTAAGCTACACAACTTTTACAGTCTTCTAGTTTCATTAGAGATCTTTTTTTTGTAATTCTTTTTTTGTAATCTACTATTCAATCAACAAAACTAAATATAAGATATTGCAACAAACTTCTAAAAAGTTTGCAAAAATAACAATATACATAACATACCATCTTTGACAGCATCTAATGCCTTTTGCATTTGTTCTTCAGGCCAATTTTGGCGATTAGTTTTACGTATATAAAATCTTGGCATGATCTGTAAAAACAAGAAATACTATTGGGTAAAGTGATTCCAGGGATCATTTTAAACACACAGAAAGGGATCATTTCGCCCCAAACATCAAAATCCAAGATATCGATCAAAACATAACCTTCAAATACCGCGTGCGGTGATCGAACATTGCTTAAATATTAGCTAATTGCTATTATTACCCGCAAATAAAACAACATTTCAATAAACACGAACTTGTAAAAAGTAATGAAAGTTAAAAAACAGGCTTACCTTAGATTACAGCCACACTTTTTGATTTTTTTAAAATAAAATCACGCCAAGCGTTCACACCGCCATGAGACTTGGAGAGGGAATTGGTAGGGGTGCGGGGAATATGTTTCATACGCTTTTGGATAGATGGCACTAGTTGTCTCTGATTTACGACGGGGGATCATTTGACCTACAGGGATCGTATTACCTCACCTTCCCCTATTAGCGAATATTTCGAACAACTGTCGTATCGTTGCGAATAAATCGATATCGTTTGGCGTAGTAGACCTCCAGGATCGGTACCTACTATCCTCTTTCTTTTCTCCTGAAAGGGCCCTGATTAATTCTTTTTTTTTATATGGCTCCACCCGAAGATAATTTAACAATGTCAAGTAACTTATTGAGAATAAGTAGGTAGTCAACAGTCGAAGTCAGTCAAAGTCACAGTCACTCAATAAAACGCCGGTGTTTTTACGTTTTATCGATCTACGGATTCAGCGGATATCACTCTAAAAGCAATCGCGGGTTTCAAGACTCTATTAGGTCCAAGCAAGTTGTCACGAGAGAACTCGCTTGACACACAATAGCAGTGTTAAAAACGATACAATTCAACGATTCCTATTATTAGGATCACTTTGCGGCACTTCACTGCACAAATAAACACCAAATTTGTACACTAAAAACCATTAGACACTAATTTAAAACCTTTGAATCGTATCAGCCCACGCGGCTTGTTTTAGCCCTACCCGCCGAATCAAATAATATCTTTATTTCGGGTCTTCATTTAACACAGTGACATGAAATTGAAATGTCAAAACAATTTTCCTGCAGAAAAGGTTCCCGATCAAGCAATCACCTTTGGCATTGAGTAATTCCTTGACCGAACTAGTACTTAGGTATCCTATGTACTTCGTACTATCCTATTCGTTACATCACTATCTCTCTCTTCTATCGATTCCCTCACTGCTGACGATCGTGACTCCTTCCGATTTTGTCGACCAGCTGTCGCCATCGGCTGCGCTCCGCCGCTCGGTGCAGGGCAGTGCTTATCGGGATCTCGAGCTGTTTCGCTATCTGGTCTGACCATCGCTGGGGACTACGGCCTCTCGGTCTTCTCCCTTCCACTTTCCCTGTCACAATCAAGCGCTCTAAGTTGTCTCCACTCCTTCGTGCAATGTGTCCAAAATATTGCACGATACGTTGCAAACTGGTGGCGGATAAGCGCTGAGTATCCTCTATTTTTCATCATCGTCAGCCCATTTAAGTCCCCACTGCTGGGGCACGGGCCTCCCTCAATCACATGAGGGGTAATTGTCATACTCACCACGCTTGGCAGGCGGGTTGGCGAGGGTTTTGATGTAAATGCAGAGTTTTCCTTCTCTGGGTGCTGATGATCATGCCAGCAGCTTTACCTTAGTCGCCTTTTACGACACCTCGGTAAGAGTGAGAGTGGCCTATTCTACTCTGTCGGGACCACAAGGCGACCCTCTATTTTTAATTCTTTGAGAATCGAGACGTTTGGTGCGGCGGGTATTCCATGGTATTCTCAACATACGGCGCCTGCACCACATTTCAGATTGTCCACGTCTCCACACCATAGAGGGCAATGGGAAAGACAAGTGTGCGAGCAAGGTGTATCTTCATGTACATCACTATACCCACGTACGAATCTTTCCTCTTTCTAATTGTAGCTAGTGGCCCGCCCTCGTTTCGTTTCGGAACATTAATTCCATTTGCTACCAATAGATGGTGCTAGGTGTCGATTACACCGCGCAAGCGTTCAGTGTATTCTAATTACTTATACGCGTTGCTGTTGTCTGTAGAAATTACCATAGAGTAACTTATATTTACTGAGATAGCGGCATCTAGAGGAAAACGACTAATACTCAATGGCTATGTAGTACGACCACCTTCAAGAACCAGTCAGGAAGATGATTATATAAAATATAAGAAATAAATTTATTTGCTATATATTAAAATCCACAATACCTTCTAGATCTCTGATATATTTCCAATACTTTTTAAAATTGCTAGTGTGAGCAGGTGGCTTGAGGTCATTGTTTCGGAAACACGCTTTACTGGCGCGATGTAATAATGCATAGTGACATCTACCGAAACAACGCCGAACCATGCTTATTTACAAGTTCCATCTAACGAAAGCCGCTGAACTATTTTTCCCATACTAAGGAAAAAAGTACTAAGTGAAATGACCCTGGAAATGACCTCTTTTTTAAAAGTATAATATAGAGATTGGTCAAAATTGTTTACATATTTTTAATTGATTATGATTATTTTTAAATAAGCCCTTTATATTAAACAAATTCTTTTAAAACGATTGAATTATGGACGATCACTGCCACTTTCCATTATTTCTTACAATACAAATAAATGTTTCTATATATAAATCCGATGACAGACAGATGGACGGACGGAAAGTATAACGTTTTGTTTGCTTTGGCTGGTGTTTAAATGGTGTGTTGTTTTTAGGAAGTTCGAATAGCTTCGGTGAAAGATTTTCGTCTTTGTGTTGAAGACTTCTTTCATTTTCCGCTTTTAAGATGTTTGGCATCAATGAAATATTGCGTGGAATGAGTTTCTTTATATTTGAGTGAACGCGACGGTCCATTTACTTCAGCGGGGAACAGTGGAGACGGTCGCGAGTTTGACTTAGGCTGCTAACCGGCCGGCTCGACCGGAGTGATACCACTGCCTCACAGAAGACCGGCGTGAAGCGGCGCCTGCGCTCTGTTTCGCCGTGTGAGTGAGGTTACCGGAGGCCCAATGGGAAGGGAAAGCACCTAAGAAGGAAAGCTCCGCATTCATATCAAAACCCTCGCCCAACCAGTATGCAAGCGTGTTGATTTATGGCAATTACCCCTCATGTGATTGAGGGAGGGCCGTGCCCAGCAAGTGGGGATGAAATGGCTGATGATGAGATGATGATGATGTGCATATTCTCTACCATAGCCCCCGGCCAGGTGAGGGAAAACATACGTGAGGAAACCTGCCACATTTCGAGATAGTTCTGAAAACGTGTAACCCTGATTCAGTTGGTCTGGTTCACCTGCAAGGGTTGAGAAGGTGATCTTCAAGAAAAGAGCGTTATTCCTGCTTAAGAGCGGCAACGGTCTGTGATGCCCGTGTAAATCACAGATGTAATGGCGGCGGTTAATACGGTATTTGACATTTGTTTCTTATTTTGTAATCAAAAGACCTCCTAATGATAGAAACATCGTTGAAAGAATCACTTGATTCTCATTTAAACTACCTGAGATATCACAACTTTAAAATCACATTATTTTGGGCAAACCCAAAACGCTCCATTCAAATGGCTACTAAGATGTGACGTCACAAAGTAATATTTTGTATATCTACATTTCATTTGAATTTTGTATGGTAGCTATATCAAATGTTTCGTTTATGTCAATGAATCTGTTATAATAGTTGGTGCAAATTATATGGGTTATTCAATGGTATAATTATTTTTTAACAATTTCATACTTTTAAAATGGACTTGCCCATGAATCTTTGAATGACCATAAAACCGGCTAGACGTTATATTTTTAATTGAGAATTTTTGCTATCATCGTCAGCCCATTTAAGTCCCCACTGCTGGGGCACGGGCCTCCCTCAATCACATGAGGGGTAATTGCCATACTCACCACGCTTGGCAGACGGGTTGGCGAGGGTTTTGATATAAATGCAGAGTTTTCCTTCTCTGGGTGCTGATGATCATGCCAGCAGCTTTACCTTAGTCGCCTTTTACGACACCTCGGTAAGAGGGTGGCCTATTCTACTCTGCCGGGACCACACGGTTAATTTTTGCTATTGGCACATATTTACCTATATTTTGATAAAATATTAATATTTTGTAAAATCTCGAGCTTAGTCAAATACCCTATTCACTTACCATCAGGTGAGCCGTCTGCTCGTTTGTCTGTCATAATGTAAAAACAAAAGGTCAGACGGCAGTCGCTTCATTGTAATTACTAGACTTCACGAATCCTGGATCATTCATGGTGATGACAGAGATTCTGACGTACATGGGGGATGACGTCACACATCGTGCTGAGATTAGGGAGGGACCCATGATACTAAAACAATTAAATTGGACGAGATGGGATTAGCGCACGGATGCACTTAGAGAGCAGTTGTCAAATGCGAAATTGTGTAGTGATGTGTGGTTGTGGGTGGCCTATTTATTGATACATAGTTTTTTAGATTTTCGCGTTGCATTATAACTATAATGTATCAATACGGGGATTAACACGATATTTATTATGTGAAACAACATTGTGTACTCACATATTTGGCTCGACGTTTCGGCTACGTTACATTTGCCGTGGTCCCGAGCGGACTGGCGGAGCACGGCGTCGTCTGCTGGGGCCGGGCTGTGAATCTTCGGACACCCTCACATTTTTTGATATTTATTCGCCACTAGATTGTCAATTGTCAGTGAAGCTACTCCGACACACCACACTAACAGTATCGGTGTTTGTTTGCGTTAGTAACGGCCTAGCACGGGGTTTGCACTTGTTAATTACTGGATTCCATGTCGATGATATTTTAAATCCATCCTCCCGATTGAAAGTCTTATACTTCTTGATCTCAATCGCTTCACGTACTATCCTGGTATGATAATGACGATCGGTGGAGAGGATTTTCGGGTCATGTAGTTCCATCCAACGATTAACTCCCATTTCCAGTAGATGTTATGCTATTGTCGATTTATTCGCTTGTCGATTTTTAACTCGCTCGTGCCCACGGCTGCTGTAACGTAGCCGAAACGTCGAGCCAAATATGTGAGTACACAATGTTGTTTCGCATAATAAATATCGTGTTAATCCCCGTATTGATACATTATAATTGATACATGTATCAGAACTCGGTTTCCGACTGAAAAACACTAATATTATTTATTTAATACTTGTATTTAACTTTTTGGTCTGAATTTGTACTCTAAATTTGAATTACCGCCAAAAACGCCACTTATGGCGATAATTAAATAACGCAGTGTAACCACGGCCTCACAGAAAACCGGCGTGAAGCATCACTGCTGTTTCGCTGCCTGAGTGAGGGTAGGTACCGGAGGTTCAATCCAGCAGCGCACTTGTGACTCTGCTGATGTCGCGGTTGTCCATGGACTGCGACAATTAGATGATCCGTCTGCTCGTCTGCCACTTGAATCTAATGTTGTTATCTTATTTATTTATATTGAATGTTGGTATGAACGGCGTCGCGTAAAAGCTCCCAACAAGAATCCTATCAGATTGCGCGTGCGCATTCAAGATCTTGCTTTCATTCGGAACCGGTTTAAGCTAGCTCGGTCCAGGCCCAACGTTTAGTACTATGCAATTGTACACAGTCGAGTAAAGTGCAGAATGTAAGTAATATGTCATTATTTAAGGTGACGGGTAGGGTACACTAGCAACGCGAATCGATTTTAATTTTTCGCTACTAAACCGGATCTCATTTAAACAATTTCGGGGTTACAACCTCTCGGCAAACACTTATACTATTTATTAAATAACTATGCACAAATGCGGACCCAACATTGAAAAATTGATTCACGCTAAAAGTGGCCACTTTTGGCGGTAATATTTTGCGCGTACAAAAACGGACCGAACATTACTACATAATAATTTCAGCAGAGACAATTTTCTTGTTTCGTACTTTTTAGAGCGTGTTTTTTTGGTAGTCGGGTTTTAGTTATTAAACTTTTTTTTTTCTGCAATAAAGAATATCTATTTATGATATTTCACCGTCCTTCCACGCACTATGACCGAAATACCTCCACACAATGGTCGAACCAACCCTCGCTATTTGCATTACCTCATCATAGGGGTCGCTGTGACCCCGCGTAATCCGAGATGAGGGTAGGTACCCCGTACTTTTAGTGTTAACTAGTTGTACAACAAAATGGCAACAGTGGGGTTAAAAAGGAGTTAGTTTTGTCCAATTTAAAGGTTTAAGGGTTATAGTCGGTGAAATAAGTACCTACCTAGAAGTTTTTTTATATGAAATTGGTTGCAGATGAGCAGACGGACCTTATGTTAAGCGATTCCGCCGCCCATGGATACCCGCAACACCAGTGGAGTCACAAGTGCGCTGCCAACCTTTAAACTCCCCTGTGTGCCTATAAAATGTGATGGTTGCCCTCGATTTCTCTAGGATGCCATCATCAGATCTTGAATTCTTAAACTTAAACTTTCTTAAACTTTTTTTTTGTAATTCTCACAACATCTCATACGTTGACCTGATTCCGTACTAAGTAGCTTAAGCACTTGTGTTACAGATATCAGACAACAGAGGAACACAAATATATACTTTAATACATATACGACCCCTTTGGAACAGTGGTAGTTAGTGAACGCTGCCTTTGGTCCAAGGGTTGCGGGTTCAATCCCCGCACAGTACGAACATTTGTGTGCATGAACATGTCTGTTTGTATTGGTCTGGGTGTTTGTATGTATTTACAAAAGAAAAGTATTATAGGTATATATTTGTAATTCCGCTGTTGATTCTGATATCCGTAACACAGGTGCTTGAGCTACCTATCTCGGAGTCAGATCAATGTATGTGATGTTGTGAAATATTTATATTTATTATTTATTTATTTATATATTACACCCAGACACCGAACAAACACAAGTGTTCATCGCACGAATGTTTGTCCAGGGTGGGGATCGAACCCACGACCTTTGACATATGGTGACAGTGGGACCAATTGGTTATTTCAAATAAAAAAGAATACTGCGAGGCAGAGAAATTGGTGAACATACATAAAAAAACATACATACAGTCGAATTTAGAACCTTTTTTGAATTCAGATAATAAATAAAAACCTTCCTCGCTGTCAAATATTCAACATAATCTATTTCGAAAGACATCTCTTCAACAGCTTCGAGTATATTACCCATATTACCTTACTCTATGACAGCTTCTATGATTGGACCAAAAACAACCCAACCTTTTTTCTCCCAAAATATAAAAACTTGCACCTCGATATCAGATTACACCTGTCAGCGTCTCCACAATGGACCATCCTTCATTCACACTTCAATACACACCCATAGAGACGTGTGTAACTCTTTACTGAAAAGACTCAGTGATCCGACTCAGCCAAATGATACAAGATAAAGATAAGATAAAAAATTCTTTATTCAATTTAGGTCCACACAGAACACTTATGAATGTCAAAATAGTACATAATATCTACCGCTGGTTCGGAATGTCGATTTCTACTGAAAAGACACCAGCAAGAAACTCAGTAGTTACTCTTTTCAAATATTGATGATGTTACAGAGTTTCAATTGAGAATAGAAAAAAAATACAATTATGAAAGTTAATAGACTACTATGAATAACAACTTAAAAGATTAATCAATTAACATGACCAAGAATCCTTATCATTTAAATAGTCTTGTACACTATAGTAACCTTTCTTCATTAGGCAGGTTTTAATATGAGACTTAAACTTATCCAGTGATAGGTTAATGACATTTTGTGGTATCTTTTTTTTTATTGCTTATAGTAGGTAGACGAGCTTGCAGCCCATCTGATAGCAAACGGTAACCGCCGCTCATAGACATCAACAATGCCGGAGCACAGTCATGCCGCTGCCTACCGTGAGAGAAGAACTCTTTTCGAACCTCGTATCTTATTAAATATCTTAATACTTAAGCCAACAAACGAATTACCGATTTTATGAAGTCTGAGAACACTGTTCCGAATCTCTAATGTTCGCTCGGAATGTATCATTCGACTCAAATGGATCTTGTGTGCGAGTGAGTCGAATGATCAGAATAAACTGAATCCACCTTAAGTAAATAACACACTTGAAATTTTCATCTCGTGTTCAGGCGGGACTAGAACCTACACCTTCCACAATCCGGGTGGATGTTATAGAAATTTCAGTCATCTTAGTAACGCGTTCATTGGTCTAATTGGTTGAAAATCCACCCGGATTGTGGGAGGTGTGGGTTCGAGTCCCGCCTGAACACGACGTTAAATTTTTATATGTGTTATTTACTTAAGAATAAATTTAAAAAAGATTGCTTTAAAAATATCAACTATTGAATCCACCTTAAATAAATCGCGATCTAAAGTTGTTACCGTACTAAAGCTCATGTCATCCCGTTCCAATACGCGATGTTAAAAGGGGCTGTCATGAATTTTGTGCCGGGATTATCCTTAGTTCGCGATTAGTAATAAGGGGGGATGAGCCGAGTGAGACAAATGATCCGAATGAGCTGAATGATCCGAGTGAGCCGAGAAATTTATTTATTTATTTTGCATGTCACATGGTACATTATTAGGTCTTAAATTATAGTCCAGCACTTTGTACACATGACACCCCGTAGGGGCACCGCAAACATAATTAAGTAAGTACTTATTTGTTACATTACATAAAAATTAAAATTAATTTCAAATGTCAAACATACTTAAATTGAATTAACAGAGATACATAAATTACCTAGTATTTTATTTTTTATTAATATCCTCAAAGAACTCATTTAAGCTGTAGTAAGCTTTTTGTTGCAAATGTGTTTTGAGCTGATTTATGAAGAGCTTAGGTTGCTGTATGTCTGTTATATGGTTGGGGATACTATCAATTAATGATAGTATCCCCAACCATATAATATCATAGGAAATCAATTAATCACGTATCTATCTGAGAGTTGATGTTCCAAATGACTCAAATGAAGCGTTTCACTGTTGCGCATCTTTGCACTGATCCAGATGCAAATGTTCCAATCTTTTGAAAGATATGTTTTTGCCAGGTCTAGTCTACACCCATACATTAGGGTACCGTACTAAGAAAAGACCGGGAAACGCCTTTCATAGAAAGTTTTTCAACTGTAACATAATGTAGCCATAGAATAAGGGTCAACGGACTCTTTTCAGGATTCACCTTTATCAGGACCGTGGGAAGGCCACGCTGCGGCATGAATGGGCGCGGAATCGATCGGATACCGAGGCCTCACAGAAAATTTACCGTCTTGACCGTGAGAGAGCTACGCTTCGGCATGAATGGGCGCGGAATCGATCGGATACCACGGCTTCACAGAAAATTGACCGTCTTGATTGTGGGAGAGCCACGCTTCGGCATGAATGGGCGCCAAATTGATCGGATACCACGGCCTCACAGAAAATTTATCGTCTTGACCGTGAGAGAGCCACGCTTCGGCACGAATGGGCCATCTCGACCGAAGTGTAACCATGGCCTCACAAAAAACCGGCGTGAACCAGCAATGTGCTGTGTTTTGCTGCGTGAGTGAGGGTACCGGAGGCCCAATCCGGGGGAAAGGGGATTTAAAGGTCGCCCGCAATCGCTTACCATCAGGTGATCCGTCTGCTCATCTGCTTTCTATCACATAAAAAAGGTGCATGCTCGGATTCGAACCATAACCCCCGCATGGAAGGCGCGTTCCACTGAGCTATCTTCGTTAAACGAAGTGGGACGAGTATTTAAATAAATTGCTAAGTACGGTACAGAGAATAAAAAGGTTCGTCATTTTAAGGTACATTTTCGCTTGCACGGCAAGAATCAGTTATACCAACATACCGTTTTAAAAAGATTGCCAACCTTCTTTAAATTTTCTTTACATCAATAGCAATCAATTTTGCTGCAAGCAAATCTGAACTTTCTGATCTAACAGTTAAGCATCATTTTCTGTGCAACAGGTTTTTTTTTTATATGAGAGGTGGCAGACGAGCAGACGGATCACCTGATGGTAAGCAATTCCGCCACCCATGGACACCCGCAACACCAGTGGAGTCACAAGTGCGCTGCCAGCCTTTTCCCCTTCCCCCCATTGGGCCTCCGGTAACCTCACTCACACGGCGAAACACAGCGCAGGCGCTGCTTCACGCCGGTCTTCTGTGAGGCAGTGGTATGACTCCGGTCGAGCCGGCCCATTCATGCCTAAGCGTGGCTCTCCAACATTAAAAAGGTAAGGTAAAGTAAAGGTATTACTCTAACAAATTTACGAAAGGTAATAAGTGTTCATAGCATATCAAACCAATTTCGGTCATTGACTGTACCTACCTACATAAGTCCCCCAAAGGATTTGGACATTTGGAATTGATAAATTAATACGGAATCCTAAATTTTAATGGGATTAGTTTTTTTTTTGTTACAAACCTGTCATTCAAAGGATTTTTTATAAAAACAATACCGGATTCTATATTCTGTGTTTTGACTTGTATTTATTTGATTAAATGCCCACTACTAAAAATCAGCGTGAAGCAGCTTTGTGTTGTGTGAGTAAGGGTACCGGAGGCCTTATCTGAGGGATAGGGGGGTTTCAAGGTTGGCAGCGCACTTGTGACTCCACTGGTGTCGCGGGTGTATTTGGGCAGCGGCAATCGCTCACCATCAGGTGATCCGTCGTCTCGTTTCCGTTTTTTAACAAACGTATTTTTATCATCCGTTACGGATTTAGACTTAGGCCGTGTGGTCCCCGGCAGAGTAGAATAGGCCACCCTCACTCTTACCGAGGTGTCGTAAAAGGCGACTAAGGTAAAGCTGCTGGCATGATCATCAGCACCCAGAGAAGGAAAACTCTGCATTTATATCGAAACCCTCGCCAACCCGTCTGCCAAGCGTGGTGAGTATGGCAATTACCCCTCATGTGATTGAGGGAGGCCCGTGCCCCAGCAGTGGGGACTTAAATGGGCTGACGACGATGATTTAAGTCGAATCGAATCTAATCCTCTAACCGATTACGGCTACGGCGGCCAATCTCAACGATCACCACGTACGCAGGATATATTATAGTGCTCAAGTGTTTGCGCAAACACAAGTGCACTCTCTATTACCTTACCCTCCTATTCCGATGGGACAATATTGTGACACGACCGGAGAGGTTCGATCGCAGGACCGACAGCTTAACGTGGTTTCAGAGGCACGGGGTTACAAGACTGGCAGTTTCCAGACTCCGGGCTGTCACTAAGAATTTCTTACTGAAAACCTAGGTACAAATATTAGAACCCGGCAACTCTTGCGCAGCCGTCGCTTCAAAATGCGACCCAGAATCAGAATACTTTATTTGCATAATTTCAGGTAGGTACATAATGTGATGTTACAATGTTATTTAGTGTCACTGAAGTTTGCTTAAGTTAAGAAGCGTGCAAATATTTAATAACGGTATATGTATACCGTTATTAAATATTTGGCAAACACTTATTTTATTTATTAAATAACCACGCGCATTTGTTGGGTCCGTTTTTGTACGCGAAAAATTGATTCACGCTAAAAGTGGCCGCTTTTGGCGGTATTTCTAATTTCGTGTACAAAAGCAGACCCAAAAGTTAAGTATAAGTATTTAATAAATAGTCTAAGTGTTTGGCGAGAGGTTGTAACCCCGAAATTGTTAAATAGATCCGGTTTAGTAGCCAAAATATTATATCGATTGGCGTCGCTAGTGTGCCCTACCCGTCACC